>JBBBDQ010001283.1:2912500-2938733 GCA_037127315.1 Ascarosepion bandense | reverse complement strand
AACGCACAACCTTGTCGTAGAAGGTGGGCTCTTGGAGGATCCCCAAGAATTAAAGAAGATTGAAAAAAGAATAGTGTCAGTCTTCGTGGTGGACAAGCGTACGCGCAAAATTTGTCGCAGCACGAAAGACACAGTGTTGAAAACACTGCAGTCAAAGGGGTATAAGCCCTTAAGAATAATTAAAGGGGCGCGCTTCTTCTTGTGGGACATACTACTACCTACGCCAGAAGAGTGCCTAAAATTGGCGATTGAAGACATATCTACAAAAGAGCTCATATTTAGAATTATGTATGATGGCAAACAAAGGACCAAGGTAGCAGTGTATGAGGTTCCTCCTCAGGTCATCGGGGAGCATCTGGCTGCCTACTTTTCGCAGTTTGGCCAAATTTTAGATGCCTCCTGCGATGACCTGAACGGGGGATGGTCTTTCGATATGATGATCGACCAGGAGACCTTCAAGACCATCCCCAACTGTCTTGACGTAGGGGGCCTGAGCTTGCCGGTGATGGTGTCCGGCCGCAAACCAAAATGCTGGAGGTGTGGAGAGACTGGTCACCTCTCCTCCTCCTGCCCAGAGAAGAAGGCCTCTGGAAGCCAGGCTCCAATCGACCAAAATCCCCCTCTGGCCGCTCCTGTTACATCCGTCTCGCCCGTAGTGGGCATGCCAATACCCAGGACCGGTGCGGCAGTTACCCCGGTTGGGAACAAAAAAGTTCCCTCACCCCCCGAAAAACCTTCGCCAACTGCTAGTGCAGCCTCGGAGAAGGAAAAGGGGGAGTGGCTGGTTGTTGGCAGGGCCAGGGGGAAGCGCCAAGCAGCGGAACCTCGGTCCCCAGATACCCCTAAGACGAAAGGCACAAACAGCCCCACTCCCTCCACCAGCAAGAAGGGCGATGCCTCGGCCTGGTCGGCTCCGAAACTTGAAGAGCTAAAGAAAGCATTCGACCCAGGGTATGAAAAGACGCAGAAGATAAAAGAGCTAAAGAAACAACTGGAAAAACGGCCTTTTCGCCCATCAGAGGAGTTGAAGAATCAACTGGCTCAACGTCCACCTCGCCCCTCGGCCTCTGCCCCGTCCTCCCCTCAAAAGAAAAAATCGGGCAAAAAAATTCATTCCTCTCAACCCACTCCCCGTAAACCGTCCCCTCGTAGTCGAGACCCCAGCCCAATCATCAACTATTTTCGTGTTTCTCCATGCCTCTCTCCCTGTCCCTCTCCCCCGAAACAGATGCCCCCTCCATCCAAAAGACAAAGAAGTCTTTCCTCAGAAGATATGGAGGCCCAAAAGAAAAAACCAACAAAGCTGCCATACAGGCAAGGGGAGGACATCTGCCGCATCTCCCCGGCCCAGGCTGAAAGAGCCAAGAATTTCGGGAATAGAATAAAGCAGCTGAAGGCTCTTTTGTCGATGAAAAAGTGTAGTGAGAAAGATATCGAACTACCAAGAAATTTCCCCAAAGCTCAGAGGCTATTAACAGTCATTCGCACTGGGTCAGGGGCGCGGCAGACTTGGGGCATGGTAGAGGAGGCTGCCAAAGCAATTCCTATGATTCCACCCATCATCACAACAAAATCAGAGAAACCCACTAACCTTGAAAAATTCTGTTCTGGACGGGTCCCGGTTTTAGTTCACCCCTCCCTCTATAGGGCGCTAAAACTAACCTTTCCCTGGGATGTTGGCGGCGTCTCCTCTGACGGCACCATCAAGAATGAGATGGGCCATGGGTCAATGGGAGAGGCTGTCGGCATCCTTTCCCCGACCATGTTCTGTCCAGGACCCCAACCCTAATTAAGGATCATAATGGCTCTCTGGTTAGCAAGCGTGAATGCCCGGGGGCTGAGGTCAGAGTCTCGGAGGGTGAGACTCCTTCATGACCTCCAGCGCCTCGGGGTGGATGTTTGTTGTCTGCAGGAAACCCGGTTTTTAGCTGGCGACTATGAGGGCATACTGTCTAGGGATTACGATCTCTTTTCAGCATGTTTTGATGGTCGTTCTAGAGGTGTTTCTTGGCTAGTGAGCAAGTCTTTGGGTGCGGCGTGTACGCTTGTCTTCGCGGATCCAGCGGGCAGGATTTGTGTGCTGGATATTACCATAAAGGAGAAGTCTTTTCGCCTCATTGGGGTTTATGCGCCCAATGTCCATGCGGAGCGTCCTGCTTTGTTTCGGCAGCTCGAGTCGTTCTTTGGAACATCGAGGCGGGTAATTTTAGCGGGGGATTGGAATGCCGTCCTTGACCCTGAGAAGGATCGTATAGGAGAAAGATCGGGTACTAACAACCCGGATGTGAAACCATTTCGGGAATTTATCGACAGGAATGATCTTGTCGATAAATACCGAAATGAACACCCCCGGGAGGTAGTGTGGACTTGGACTAATAGGGGCAGCTCGGATTCGAAGGTACGCGCAAGCTACCTCGACCGAGTCCTAGTTAGGAGAGTCGACGTAGGGCTCTTAGGTTGTCCAAGTTTCCATTCCATAGTTTACACGGATCATAGGCTCGTCCGGGTTCGTGTAAACTTAGATAAGCCTAAGGTTAAGTTGGCTGGCTACTGGAAATTGAACGCGTCATTATTTGATAGCCAAGATTTCCAGCACCAGCTTTTACTAACACTAAAGCGGGAACTGACGGGGGCTGTGGTTGGGAATAAGTGGTGGGATACACTTAAATCCAAAATTAGGTCGTTTGCTGCCGACTATAGCCGTCGGCTCAACTTAGCTAATTTAGCGGCGCAATCGACGTTAGAGAAAAAAGTTGATCGGGCAGTTAAATCCCGTAATAGTGGGGACGTAGCCTTAGCTAGGGCCGAGCTGGCCTCCTTGGCTATCAAGAAGGATCAAGCTCTGGTAGTTAGGGCTAGGTTAAAAAGAATGTCTTCTGAGGCAACGAATATGGCCGCAGAATTGCGTGCAGAGGAAGCTAGGCAAGCAGCCAATCGGCATATCAAGGACATCACATTGCCGGATGGTCGTACCGTGACTACAGACGTGGGTATATGTGGAGCTTTTCGGGATTACTTCCAGGATCTTTTCACCAGGGAGCCCGGTCTGAGCTCTGCTCAGTTCGACACCTATTTGGCTGACTTTCCCCGCCTCGAGGCGGCTGAAGCGGCTAGGTGCGAGGGGCCCATAACAGAGTCGGAAATCTGGGACGCGCTGAAATTGGTTGGCCGGGACAAAACTCCAGGTTTGGATGGTCTTCCCTACGAACTGTACTTGAGGCAGTCGTCCGTTCTTGTTCCTCTGCTGGCTCTTGTTTATAACAACTGGATGAAGCAGGGGTCTATACCTCGACGCTTCACCAGGGGTGTAATCAAGTTGCTTCGCAAGAGCAAGAGCGGTGGGGGTGGCATAGATAATTATCGGCCTTTAACGATGTTAAATACTGACTTAAAGATTTTTGCCAAGATCTTGGCCGGCCGTTTGCAGGCTGTCCTCTCTAGTCTGATTGGCCCCGAGCAGACTTGTGCTGTGAAGGGCAGGACTATTCAGGACAACCTTCATTTGGTACGCCTGATCATTGAGAAAACCGACACCGAAGCCGCGCTGATCAATTTGGATCAGTCCAAGGCTTTCGATAGGGTTGACCATCGTTTCTTGGAGTCTGTCCTTTCCGCCGCCGGTTTCGGGCCGTACTTTCGCTCCTGGATCCGACTGCTGTATGAGTCCCCCGGTGCGCTGGTGGAAGTGAATGGGGTAAGATCGAAGCCCTTCACTTTATCTCGCTCCATTCGTCAAGGTTGTCCACTTTCGCCTTTGCTGTACGTTCTTGCGTTGGAGCCATTCCTTCGCAAGTTAAAGGCGAATCCGGTCCTTCGCGGAATTTCCGTACCTGGTGCTACCACCTCGGCCAGGTACTCCGCCTATGCTGACGACGTTTCGGTTTTTGTGTCGAGCAAAGCCGAGATTGACGAAGTCAGCAAAGAAATCAGATGTTATGAGACGGTGACAGGGGCCAAGATCAATCGCGATAAGTCTGTTGGCTTGCGATTGGGTGCGTGGAAGGGAGTTTCTCTTCCCGGACCTTTCCTCTGGACGGACGGGCCGATCAAGATTCTCGGCGTCTTTTTCGGTCCTGATCTCCAGTTGGAAATGAATTGGTCGGAGGTTCGAGAGAAGGCCGAGGGCGCAGTTCGTCTGTGGACTCGGAGGAGGCTCTCCTTAAAGGGGAGGGCGGAAGTATGTGCTTCGCACATCTACCCGATTCTCCTTTACCGACTCTCGGTACTTCCTGTCCCGTGTGCCATTCGTTTGGGTTTAATTCAGCTCTTGTTCTCCTTCCTTTGGGGAGAAGGCAAGTCTCCCAAGGTACGTCGCAAGATCTGTTGCCTGCATCCATCTGAGGGCGGTCTGGGCATGCCTAGCGTTGAGATTCGTCAACACACGCTTCGCATTAGATTCCTGGATCGAATGTGTATGCTGGAGGATGAGAACGGCGCCCTCGTTCAAGAGGACGTCCATAAAAACTTTCCATCCCTGAGAAGTGTGCATTTGTCGGAGGAGGAGGCCGGCCGTACTCCTCGTGGCGAGTGCTCCTTCTATAAAGAATGTCGTTTGGCTCTCCAGTTTCTCTTGCGGGCTACGGATGGCCTCTCCAACGCCCAATCGTTGTCTCTTAGGGCATTATATCGGGTTTTAGTTAGGGGGGGCCGTTCAAGATGAACTGATTGGCGAGCTCGGGCTTACGAAGCAGGAGGCTCGCTCCATATGGCCTTGGGCGCCTGGGTTGAAATGTCTCACTAACGATGAGGCATCACTCACCTGGCTGATGATTCGAAAGGCTCTCTGGGTAGGCAAGAGGCTTCATGCAGCGGGCCTAACACCAAAATCAACCTGCGTGCGTTGTGGGCTGACGACGGAAACCGTCGATCATGCCTTCTTCCACTGCAGTGTTGTTGCTCCGTTGTGTAAGTTTCTTGAAGACCTCATGGTTCGTATGCTGCGTGGAAAGTTCTTTGTCCTTGAGGCTAGTTCTGTTTGTAGCAATGTCGTACCTCCGTTATCTAGGGCTGAGCACTATGTGCTCTTTTGCTTACTAGGTGTTATGCGAATCGTGATTTGGACGACGCGACAGAAGGAATTCTATGGTGATGAGAAGTTTACCTCTTCCCAACTGATCTTGTTCTTTAAGCATCAGCTTAAAGTCAAGATCAGGACGGAAAGGAAACGACTCACTCCATCTGAATTTGGCAAAAGGTGGGTGAGTCTTGCGCGATTCTGTCGAGTGAAAGGTGCTGACCTGGAGTGGTTGTTTGATGCTGGTTAGGCATCAGGATATTGGGTGTGCTGGGCTGAACATGTGCACCCCGTCCCTGTTAGGTTAGTGTAGGGAAACTTTGATTTTTTCTGTTTTTGGCTTCAATGTTAACTTAGCTAGGTTATGATTGCTCATTGGCCCCCTTTTCTTTTTGTCCCCTATTTTTCTTTAGTTTAACCCCCCTTCCCTTCCCACCTTAGGTGTTCAACAATGTTAGTTCCCCGGTGGATGCGTGGCGACTTTCGTTATTTTTCAAGTGTGTTTTTCGTTTTTTGTTATGATGTTTAAATCCGTGAGTGATTGTGTGAGTGACTGCTGATCGGACATATGGTATTATATTTATAAAGCCACGCATTATGTTTCGTCCGGGGAAGTGATTTTGCTGTCACAATATTAGAGTAGTGGGGGGCTTTTATTACTAATACGATTTTGTTTAGTTTCTTGTACATATATTACTTTCATTGTATAAAATCATTGGGGAATTTTAAATGTTGTTATTTTCTGCCCATGCCCTCCACTGAAAATTGTACATATGGGAGTTAAGTAGGACTACATAGAGAACCTGAGGTATTATGGTGGACGTGGTAAGAATGGTAAGTAAAAATGTGGTTTTATGGTGAAAGGTTATTGTAAGCGTGTCAGGGTCAACGAAAGTGAATAGCTAAGTTAAATTAGGACAGTTGATGACCAGCCTTTCCCCATCCCCGTATTAGGCCTTGTGCCACATTTGTACTTCAGTACAATAAATAATGAAGTTCTTGGGAAGTTCTTATGAGATCTTAGAAGTTCTAAAGAGTTTTTAGAGTTCAGTAAAACTATTAGTTAGTTCCAATTTGGACAGAGTTGGTTGGTTGGTTGTTGGTTGTTTTGTTTTTAGGGCATAGCATCTAGGGTCCTCAAAATATTCTTGCTGTACAAGTTAAAAAGATCCAGTGAAAAGACACATCCTTGTCTTACGCCATGTTTGCGTACCTAATATAAACTAGCCAAACAGAAATAAAATCCACAGGCTGCAGCTAAAAATAGATGCAGGAATCCAAGAAAACACATTACCAGTCTCTACGTTTCGAAGAATGCTTCCAGAGAAATTAGGCTCCGATTGTTTTCGCAACTTAAAAAATCAAATCACGTTACACCATAAAATGATTATATGACAGCATCAATATACCATGCAATTAAACGAGTTAGTTGTTGGTTAGTTGTTTTTATGGCTTATCAACATCGGTTGGTCATTTATTGCCAATTAAATTTTATTCATTTATTGCTGGTAATACCTTTTTCTTTCAACAATTTATTGTTGTCTTTTATATAAGTTTTGTGTCTAGTAATACTTTTTCTTTTCGAGTACCAAGATTCATTGGGATTTGTTTTTAAGGGCAGGGTCCCCAAGTCCTACCCTTATTATTTAACCTATAACTGGAGTGAAGGGACGGATTAATACCTTTCCGAAGGGTACCAGTGCTTAAGCGAATGCAGGGTATTCAACTGGAATTCGAACTTGGTTCACCGATTTCTCTTTCGGAGCCGATATCCACTGCACCACAACGCACATCCGTCACTAAACGCTTACAGCACCTGGTATTCCCAAGCAGTCACCCTTCTAAGTACTGAGCAGTCTCAGCGTTGCTTAACTTCGGTGATCGAGCGAGAACCGGTATATTCAATGTGATATGGCCGTAATCCTGGGCGTAGTTGGACTAAGGCAGTTGATATTAGTCTGCAGTTAGCTGAATACTAAGGAGTCAGTTTTCAATGGAAGTTTAGGAAGTTCCTAACATTTTGGTTGGGTTAAGTCGATAAGCAACCGACATAGCACGATTAGAAGTTTCAATGCGAAAAAATTTTCCACAACATAATCATTCCTAATGCCTTCAAACGTTTCAAAACTGTTGCATGATCAATTTATAATAATTCTGCAAGTTTAGATTTTGCCTGATACGAGTCTTTATGAATGCCTCCAGTTTTTCGTCTTCAACCTTTTTTGATACGCCAGAGCATTCTTTAACTTTTACATCAAAATAACTATTTTTAGAGCGTCTAAACTAATCATAGATGTGCGTTGTGGTGCAGTGGATATCGACTCGGAACGACAAAGCAGAGTGCCGAGTTCGAATTCCAGTTGAATTCCTTGCATTCACTTACGCACAAATACACTTGGGAGAGGTATTAATCCGTCTCTTTCTTCCAGTTATGAGATAAATAATGGAAAAGATTGGGTTTTCTTCCAGTTATGAGATAAATAATGGAACAGATTGGGTTCTTTCTTCCAGTTATGAGATAAATAATGGAACAGATTGGGTTCTTTCTTCCAGGTATGAGATAAATAATGGAACAGATTGGGTTCTTTCTCCCAGTTATGAGATAAATAATGGAACAGATTGGCTGGCAAACAGATGACAACCGACTGCAGAATAATCTTCTACCCAGTCAGTAATGTCCCTTTTGAGGTCACAGGATCGTTAACATAAAAACATTCACCATCAAGGATGATTTTATCTTGTGTTGACATGAAACTTTGCTAAGCAACGATAATAGTTACCAAATAGCAAACGCAGTTCGTAAATTTGTAATGCGGTTCTATGACGTCACACTGTGTGTGAGTTCGAAATGTTAACAGAACCATGTATTTAAATGCAATGTAATGTGCTATTACCAGATGAAGATGGCTCATGTGAGCTGAAAGCTTATAACCAATATAATAAAAGAATATCAAAATGTTTGAGAATTTTTGTTTTTATTTTCACTTGAAATTAAAGCCAAAATAGGATGTTTAGTAAGGCTAATAATTAAAAATAATAGACATTCATTGTCTGTTATATTTAACAATATATGTTTAGAAAAAAAATATATATTGTCTGGGATCTTTCTTCTGTGTGCTGCTGGGAAAATTCTTGGTAGGATAATTTTGAACAGACACAACATTTATCTGAGAGGATGCGTCATGTTTGATTCTTAGTACGGATTACAATGTAGTAGATAAGTGGGCGCACGTGATTTTGAATTTGAGGCATTTACAGAAGGAACGACGAGAGCATAACATGGATTTTTGTTACTATTGTTCATCTAAAGGCTTTGTTATTGTATCAAGGCATGCTTTTGTTACGGTAGTCGTCCTTGGGAAACTGGGTGTTCTTAAAAGGATGCATGATCAGTGTCACCTTGTCTTTTTATCCTGGTCTTATTAAGTCAGATCGAGTAGAGAGCTGCCCAACCCATTCATTTTATCTAATGGCAAAAATAAAAAAAAAATGTGCTATTGTAAATCAATTATTTGATTTGTATTTTTCTGTCATGCTGAAAGCAGAATTTTTTAATGTTAAACAAGCTGTGGGATTCGAGATTAGGAAAAGTGTTTTCCGTTTTTCATTCAACTCACTTAAGTGCTATAAGTGATACACTCTTGGGTGATTATGTCTCAAAAGTGACATGACTAACTGGGCAGAAGATTATCCCGCAGTAGATTGCCATTGCTTTCTGGGGTAGACTGGTTGCTAACCAAAGCTAGAGAACCAAAACATTCCTGTTATTTAACCCATAACTAGAAGGAAGAGACGAATTAATACTTTTCAAAAGATATTTCCGTGTAAGTGAATGCTATGAATTCAACTGGAATTCGAACTCGGCTCCCCGATTTCTCGTTCTAAATCGATATCTACTGTAACACAACACAACGCACATTCATTTAATTACCGTTTATAAATGTAAATTTTAATTTTCAAATACAAAAGCTATAAGCGGTAAAACATGGGTATTATTAACTCAATAGGCTAACTTCTATTTGCTTTTACTCTTCAAAAAATCATGGCTTTAAATTATTTTGTCCTTTATATCTCTTTAAAAAAATTGGTTAGGATGCTGAGAATATAATGGACCGAATATGTGAGCATCAATTAGATTGGAAAAGAAAAAACTCTAATACTTAACATCAAGGAAATATAACTGGTTTTTCTCGAGCATGTAATGAGGAATAAGCGCTTGGAGAATCTGATTCACACAGGTCAGATAGAGAGAAAAAATACAAAGGAAAGCAACGTGTAACATACTTGAGTGGCTTCCGCAAGGGGATGGCAGGACGGGGGTTGCGTGGAGAAAACGCGCCAAGAGTAACTAGGGATAGTGAGATGTGGAAGGTCACGCTCGCCTATGCTAGAAAAGTTTTGCTACCTCTTCTAAACGATGTTTTACCTTCCATTTACTGAAGGTCGCTATGTAGGTTATACATTGTTTTGAAATATCAATTGAATATATTTTTTCAATTTACATCTTAACTAGCAGTATAGCCCGGCTTTGCTCGGGTGTTATGAAAAATTTAAAACTAATCCATGGTCCTGGAGCTCAGACTCAGCCTAAAGAATATTTGTGTGAAGTTTGGTGAGAATCGAATAAAAATTGTGGATTTGTATAAAGGACATTTAAACAGATAAACACATACACACAAACATCTTGCCTTATATATATATATATATATATATATATATATATATATATAATCGATTTTCTATTTTCTGCACTATTGTAAGAACTGCAACATTGAAACTTCTGAATATCGTTTCTTATGTCTTTGTCTATGAGTGTATCAAATTTGATTAAAATCGGATCACTCCTTCTATAACCCGATTTATTTTATTATCGCTTTTCGATGTTTATCGGGGGTACCTCCGCACAAATCCTAGCTAAGAACATTCGCAGACGCTTATAGTACAACTGTGTAAATTTTCAAAAAATCAGTTCAGCCGTTTCGGAGTCTATAGGTAACGGACGGACACACACACACACACACACACACACACACACACACACACACAAAACACACACACACACACACAGACAAAATTCCATTTATAAATAAGTTTAGATATGGAGTCATTGATATTCTGTGACCTTCAATGACCTTTCAAATTGTTAGAGAAAAATTACTTTTAAAACTTTTGTTTTATTTGTACTTGCATTTTCTTACTTTATTTTTTTTTAATTTATCATCAGTCCTTTTTGTATTACCTTGAACGGCGGAAGTAATTGACAGTTACATCTGGCCGTAGGTAAGGTCAACAAAGAACAATGGTGGTTGACATATACATCCAACCGTACATGATGTCAGCAAAGTGTTAGAAAACTAACCAGGACAATCGCTTTAAAAGTAATTGACATTCATCAGTGATTGACAGATACATCCAACCATAGATAGTTAATTTACTAAGCGCGTCCTAGATGCGGCACAAGGCCGAAGGTATGGGGTATCCAGTGAATATCGAACTCACTACTCAGTTGTAATAGGTTCTAGCGAGACAAGCTTGTTCACCATTACACCACGTCTGGGTGCCCATCCAACCACAGATAATCAACAAAGAGACAATCCGAGAAAACAAAAATGCTTGGGTGTTTTAAGACTATATAAAGTCTAGAATTTTTGCCCGAAGACAGAGAAAATTCGTGCTGGCTTCCGACTCTCAACTCCCGAGGGCCCCTTCATGGGCGTGGACTCTCTCTGGCTGCCCCAAGCTCCACACAAGCGTCGCTAAGGAAGAAAAGAATAATAAGATTATATTTTTTCATATACTTGTTCCTCGTTGTTTGTTCAGATCCAGCAGTATATAACATTTGTTAATCGAAAATCTAGCCACTGAAAATATTTTTTCTCACAATATTCTACAATGTCACTAATTTCATTCTCTCTTACTTCTTGGAAACGTTAAAGGAATATTTTCTTATTCCATTTTTAACAGTGTAATTTCATTCTCTCTTACTTCTTGGAAACGTTAAAGGAATATTTTCTTATTCCATTTTTAACAGTGTAATTTCATTCTCTCTTACTTCTTGGAAACGTTAAAGGAATATTTTCTTATTCCATTTTTAACAGTGTAATTTCACTGTTGTGCGCGGTGGTGCAGTAGATATAGACTCGAAACGACAAATCAGGGCGCCTATTTCGAATTCCAGTTGAATCCCTTGCATTCACATACGCACAAATACCCTTGAGAAAGGTATTAATCCGTCTCTTCCCTCTAGTTATGGGTTAAATAATAGGACAGATCGGGTTGTATAGCCTTGGCTGGCAACCAGTCTACCGCAGAAAGCAATGGTATCCTATCTTCTGCCCATTCAGTCTTGTCTCTTTCGAGACATGATGGCACAAAATGTGTATCACGTATGGCACTAACTGACTGAATTTTACTTCTCTTACGCAGGTTTAATTTAAGCTTGAAAGCTCACTATATAGCACTGTTTAACCCATAGCTGCTGTTGGGGTGTTAGGGGAAGAGACAGATTTGTGCCTTTCTAAAAGCTACTATAGCGAATGTGAACGCAGCAGACTAGATCGGGGTTTGAACAGGGTTCATCGATTTAATTTTTCACGTTGTTATCAGTTGTCCAACCGCACATCCTAAATGAGCTTTATACGATTTTTTTTAGCGGACAGCCATTACCAGAATGTTTCCGCCTCTTGATGATATATTTAATTCTATTTTATTTTTATTCTTTTCATGGTGTGTATTTTGTTTCTGGAACAAAATAGAAGCGTTACAAGATTCAGTGAGAATGTAACATCGTAATATCAATGGTTAGAAACTCAACCAAACAAAGGCCTATCCATCGCAATAAGGGAGATATTCTTTGCATGTTGTGTACCCTGAGGTTGTGCGTTATGGTGCAGTGAATATCGGCTTAGAATTAAAAATCAAAGAGCCGAGGTCGAATTCCAGTTAAATTCGTTGCATTTAACTTACAGTCAGAAACACTTAATCCACAACTTCTCCCGCCAACTTTGGTTTAAATAGCAGAACAGAATTGGTTCTATAGAATTGAGTGGCAACTAATCTACATGTCAACCTACTTCGGCAAATTCAGTCATGTCTCGAGAGAGACATGATCGCCTAAGCGTCTATCACATATGACACTTAACTGACTAACTGACCCCCAGGACGTTAGCGATTGTGACTTCCCACAACTTCTTGTAAATCTTAGTAAACTTTATCTTTCTCTTATTTCTCCTAATCTCATCTCTGGCGTACGGTGCAAGAAAATATATTGTATATGTGATACAGTCCATATTCTTAACCTCGAAGGAGCGTTCGATTACCTTTTGAAATGGACTCGTGTTCACTGTGTTTTTGTGAAATCGATGCTCTTAATCTATTTCTAAGTTAGTGTACATCGATGAAGTAATTGAATGAGATCATAGATTATGATTAATTTGTGTGAGGAAATCCTTGTAAACATAACCAATTTTTCTTCCCTCAAAAAAAAAATGTAATATTTGAGTTCACTTTTTCTATTTTTAATGTTGAGTTATTAAAGATATCCGTTAGTTATTTAAAAAAAAGAAGGACAAAATTTTCGGTGGGGGTTGAAGAAATTATGAGAAAGATTTTTCAACCTATTTCCTACAACCAGTAACTTTAGATAAACATTGTTAGCGTTATATGACGACTGTTGGATTTTGCAAAGACGAAAGTGGATTTTGCATTAATAATGGGAACAATAAAAAACATAGGAATGTGGAAAATCACATTATACCCAAATTACACAAAATGCACTGCCACTTCTGTTCGCCTGAATATCAAATGAGGATTCTTTCAAGGAGACGCCCTGTCACCCATTCTGTTTTGTCTGCACATAATCCATCTTAAATAAATGAAACATATATTTAATCATCTATTCCATACGGATGATTTCAAAATCTTTACCAAAGATGAAAATGAGTTGAAGGATCTCAATATATATATAAAATGTTTCAGTGACGACATAGATATGGATTTTGGATTAGATAAATGTGAAAATAAAATGTAGGCGCCCAGATCTCTATAGAGACAGAACCCGTAACAATTTTATAGGAATTTACACAGAGTGAGAACAAACAAAGCCAGACAAAACAATAATTTGTTGATCAAAGACTGAAAGAAAGAACTTGCCTTCTTACTGACATAAAGGTGCCTGCACATTGTAACGTATCTTTGGAGATCTTCAAAAAAAAAAAACTATCAAAGTAAAGGAACTTTAAGTAGGAATATAAAAATGTGTGACACGATGAAGACATCAATAATTACAGTTTTAGTTGGGTCTCTTGGATTGATTGTATACGTTTCTGATAGACTCAATGAAGAGATTCCTTGTCGGTGCCCCTGCCACATGAGTTTACTCGTGCAACCAGACTGGCAACTGGATCCCACCAAATGAAGCCGAAAATTCTACTCCAATAATTTCTTTTCTCGCACTTCCCGCCTGTGGAACTCTCTTCCATAATCTTGCTTTCCTGACGGTTACAACCTCTAGGAATTTAAATACAATGTCAATACCGATCTCTTAACCACTTGACTCCGGTTCTTTCTACATCACTCTCTATATCTTTTCCTTTACAACTGTCATCACACCTATAACTGGTTTGTCCTTCTCTTTACTATCCTCCGATCTAATCTTTTACTATTATGTAGCCCCCTGCAGATCAGTGGCATTACCGCCTTATTTGGGTGAAACAATTTTTAAAAAATCTTAAAAAGAATAAAATCATACTCACAATTACAGCTTAAAGTTTGGTGCGTTGGTTAGCTCCAGTGATTTGACCCAAAAGAGATTTGAGTTCAATACCAGGCTACAGCAGTGGTGAACTAAGAGAGTCGGGTTAAAGGGAGATAACTTATGACTACCAGAAGCAGTTTCGCACAAGGAATAAGAATGGTATACCCCAGTGATAGTAATAAAGGGTTCGAGTGGAAATTCCTAGCACCTGAGAAAGGCCGGAGTTTACAACGGACAGTACGTCGTAAAAATGCCCATGAAAATGAGGGCAATAGTAAATACTTTTTTAAATCATGTCACCCCGGTAACGCCATTGGTGTGCAGGGGGCTACGTAAAAGATTGGAAAAGACAAAACCGGAAATCACATCCTAAACAGGGAACAAAGGACGAGCCTCTTCACCTGTTCAATAGACGTGGGTGGAGTGTGAAAGTGTAAATAATGATATATTAGAAGATAGACATATTAGTCGTTTTCGGCATATGAGATCAGTTTTCAATCTTTGCTTGCCGACTGCAACGTGCACGAACCTCAGAAATATAGAAGAACAAAAATATAAAACAAAATATAAAGGAACAAAAATGTATATTTATTAGCAGCATCGTTTTATTACCACCGGCACACACTGTAAGCTATATGCATAAAGACGCATATATATATATATATATATATATATATATATATATATATATATATGTACTTATTCATGCATGTGTTGTTATATGGGTATACGGGAATGATAGTCGATTTCAGAAAGGCAACAATAAACTTAAAAAATAAATAAAAACTTCCTATCTACATTTATTAGTATAAGTCTTCGCACGTCCCTTCAACAAAATGTTCATAATATTATTCATATATTCGAGGTCACGCTCCTTAAAATGACCACCAAACACACATCTAAAGAGGGTCATAGGGAAACTGGGCACGAATTTGCCGTCGGCCGTTCCAGACAATTGTGAATATATTGCTTGTCTCAAGTAAACTTGTATGTATATAAAAAACAAACACAGTAATTAATATATATATATATATATATATATATATATATATATGTGTGTGTGTGTGTTTGTGTGTGTGTGTGAGAGAGAGAAAGAGAGAGAGTGAGAGAGAGTGTGTGTAAATATTCTCAGATTGAATGTATCATTCGAGCAAAAACTGTACTTAGCTTAATACAGTTCTTCTCTTGTCTCTCATATATATATATATATATGGAGAGAGTGAGATTTAGTGAAATATATATATATATATGTGTGTGTGTGTGTGTGTATGTGTGTTTGTGTGTGTGTATGTTTATGCGTGTATGTCGATTGGTTTAGAGATCTAAACACACACACACATATATATATATATATATATTATATTAAATTATACTCTATTATACTATACTATACTATACTACCCAGTAACTGAATGCACAGAGCAATAATAACAACTTTAATAATAACTATATATTAATAAATGGTCTACATCCGTATTGAGCACTTTTAAAAAAAGATATTAAACTGTAGAATATATATCCTTTAGTTTAAATCACTTTATATATATATATAGTATTAATTCAAAGAATTTTTCACTTTAACTGAGCTGGTTCATGCAGATTTTGAAGTTTCTTGAGGTGAAATTTATGACGCCTTCACTTGTGTTGTTTTTCTTATTTATAAGGAGCTTCATTAAAGTCGTCTTTAAAAGCTGGTATTATGGTGTTTATAAATTGCACAAAACACAGAAAAATAGTAGAAACAAAATAATTATTTGGTTATTTGTCGATTGTGGTCGAGCCCTTAGCTGTCAGTGAAGTTGTGAACAAACTTTCGGCGCTCTACGCCCTCGTCTAGTTGACGACTGAAGCTCTCGAGTGATAGTTCGCCCTTTTTACCGCTTAGCTACGATGCGTCTTCTTCATTTCGCACTGCGTCTTCTTCTGTTTTGTTTTTGTTTACGTTGCCAGGGTTTATTTTCCCTCCTCCTTCTTCCATTTTTCATTTTTTTTCTTTTTCAATCTTCCTCCTTCTTTTCTTCTTTTTCTTTTGTCTCTCTTTCTTTTTCTTTTCTTTTTGGAGGGGGATACATCCATATTCATTTATTCATATACCATATACATTATAATAGTTATATATACAAATATTTTTTCCTTTTCCCTCCCTTCTCTATCTTCCCCCCAGGTGTAGGCGAGTTGAAAAAAATTGTATTTTGTTTCTCGCGGTGGGCTGACTGGAGAGTGTTGTACATTATTTATGGGGCTGATGTGGCGGGGAACAATTGGATGTGTGTGTATTTATATATAATATATACAGTAGCGGCCAGAATATAAGGAACGGAAACAAGAAAAACATAAATATGTGTATTAAAAAGTAAGGCATGATTAGCAATAGAACTTTTACCGAATGAAGATTAGGGTCTAATACATAAATATTATACAATGTTACAAAAATTTACGTAATAGTTTTTTTTTAAAAAATAAAGATTAAATGGAACAAAGGAAATAAGGTACTGGACAAAAGTTAAGGAACGATGTTAATAATTTGCATAAACTTTTTATTTACATTGTTAAAAATCTCGGTGGAGCTTTTCAACAATAAGTAAAATTTCATTTATCATTAGGATTTATTTTTAAGCAATATGGCAAATTCTACCCGCAAAACGCTCTCTTTTGAAGAAAAAATTCTCATTATTGCTATCAAGAAAAAAGTCAATTTGAGAAAATTCTGATATTCTTCAAATTATATTCTAAAAGTATCGTTCATCGTGTAATTAGCAGATATAAAACCGATAAAATGTTAGATGAAATATCGTCTGTATTATAATAAAGACTGTTAAGTATATATATATATATATATATATATATATATATATATATAAACTAGAATCCGTAAGTTTACACTAATCAAAATAAACATAAATATTCGAAAAACTGCCAACAAACAGAATCTAAATCCGTCAAAATCCGACGAGAAATATATCGTCGGATATTGGGGATGAAAATAAAGAAACCAACGGAACAAGAACAAACAGTCAAGCATCCGCAGGAAAGAAAAAAAAACCCCAAGACGGAATGTAAACACCAGAAAAAGTGCTCGATACGAAAGTACGAAAGTACGGAAGTAGAGCAAGAACACGAGAGCCTCTTTCCCTGACGATCCGTGGGGTGAAGCCACGGTGGGTTGTGGCTCACTTATAGATTTTTCGTGTATATATATAGTAGCGGCCATCATATAAGGAACGGAAACAACAAAGTCACAAATATGTGTATTACATAAAACGTAATGCATCATTAGCAATGAATTTTTTACCGAATGAAGATTAGGGTGTAATGCAAAAATACTATTCAAAGTTGAAAAAATTGCATATAAGTTCTTTTTTTTTTAAATAATGATTAAATGGAATAAAGGAAATAAGCTACTGGACAAAAGTTAAGGAACGATCTTGTTAATACTTGATTGTAAAAAAATATCAACAAAATTTAATATTTAGTAAACATCCCCTTATTTTCAATGACTTTTCTGCATCGTCGACCACATGATCTAATTAATTTCTTGCAGTAATTCCCTCTCATTCGTCTTTCAGTAATTCCCATAGGTGATGCTGGTTTTTCGGGGTTTCTTCTGAGTCCTTTCTCCAATTATCTTCCAAACATTTTTTATTGGATTCAGGTCGGAGCTCTGGGCTGGCCACTTCATTAGTGAGATTACGTCTTCTTCAAATAAAGCCATGACCTTCTGAGCCTCGTGGCAAGGTGCATCGTCCTGCATGAAAATAAGAGATTCATAAAGATATGGGGTAATCTTGGTGCCACATGCTGCTGAAGAAGCCTTTTGTAAATCTCAGCATTGACCTTGTTCATGTACGTGAATGATAAGACCTACTGCTGCGGATGAAATCGTTCCCCACATCATCACATTGCCGCCACCAAACTTACCGATATTCTTGACATATTGAGAAGACAGTCTTTCACCTGTTCTACGGCGTACGTAAGTTTTGCCGTCAGAACCCAATATAGTAAACTTGGACTCGTCGCTGAAGTGAAGTGTATCCCATTGTGCGTCAGTCCAAACAACATGTTCTCTCTCATACTCCAGGCGTGCCCTTTGGTTTTGCTTTGAAATGAGAGGCTTCGAAGCTGGAATACGGGCATGCAATCCTGCATTTTTTAACTTGCGAGCAACCGTTTTCCTTGAGATCTTATTATCTGTGCCTTCATTAAATATACGGGCAACTGATGTAGCAATATCAAAACGGATTTTTGTAGATATTCTAACAGTTCTTCGATCTTTGCGATATTTTTGGAGGCCTGTCGGTTTTTGGTTTTTCATCTAACGTTTTATCGGTTGTATACCTACTAACTAAACGATGAACGGCACGTTTCGACCTATGAACAATATCAGAAATTTCTCAAATTGACTTTTCTCTTGATGGCGATAATGAGTTTTTTCTTCAAAAGAGAGCGTTTTGCGGGTAGAATTTGCCATATTGCTTAAAAATAAAGTCATAATGATAAATGAACTTTTACTTATTGTTGAAAAGCTCAATCGAGATTTAACAATGTAAATAAAAGTTTATGCAAATTATTAACATCATTCATTAACTTCTGTCTAGAAGGTAATTTCCTATTGTTCCATTTAAACTTTATTTAAAAACCAAACTATTATGTAAAACTATGTAGCTTTGTATAATATTTAGGCAACACCCTAATCTTTATTCGGTAAAAATTTCATTGTTAATCATGCATTACTTTTTAAGTAATAAACATTTGTTGTTTCCGTTCAATATATTATGGCTGCTACTGTATTTTTTGCAATAGTTATTGTGGTAAAATGAGGGGTGTAGAAATTAAATGGAGTTGTAAAATTATGAAATTATCAATAATAACAATTCACCTGCAAAAACTATACTACTAAGAACCAGTATCCTATACTTAATAATATCAATTACGAATACGGTAACAATGTGCTTACCGTGTTCGGAACTTATAAATACATGTATAAACTTTACACTTGTTTACTTACAAGTAAAACAAAATTAATTCTTGATAATGGCTAAAAGTATGACCGAAAGCGCTCCAAAGTATAAAACTTTTGGGCAATTCTTATATAACGTATTCATATTCATTTTGAGCAGCATTGTTGAATTATATGCTTATTTGTCAATTATTGTCGAGCTTTCAGTGAAGGTTTGAACGAATTTTCGGCGCTCTGCGCCTTCGTCAGGTTAATGACTCAAGTTATCGAGTAATAGTTCGCCCCTTTTGCCGGTTAGCTACGATGCGTCTTTTTCATTTCTCACTGCGTAATTGTTTTGGTTTTGTTTACGTGACCAGGGATATTTTTCACTTTTTATCTCTTTACTTTTCCCCTTCTTTTTCCTTCTTCCTTCTTTCTTTCTTCTTTCTTTCCTTTTTCTTCCTTTGGGAGTAAGGATCAGCTTATACATTTATTCATATACTATATATATATATATATATATATATATATATATATATATATATATATATTATAATAGTTATATATGCAAAAATATTTTTTTTCCTTTTTCCTCCCTTCTCTCTCCTCTCCCTCCAGGTGTAGGGGAGTGGAAAAAATTGTGTTTTGTTTCTCGTGGTGAGCTGACGGGAGGGTATTATTATGGGGCTGGTGTGGTGAGGGAAATTGGGTGTGTGTGTATTTATAGAATACATATTCTTATGCTATAGTTATTGTGGTAAAATGAGGGGTGTAGAAAATAATTGGAGTTGTAAAATTAAGAAATTATAAAATAGAATAGTTGTTGAGGAGACCGATTGAAGTGTGGGCTAATAGCAGATAAATTAATCATTGCATTCTCCTTCGGATTTGATGGTTGATTTTCCATTTCTTATTTCGATTGCCCATAAGAAGCGTAGTTTGACGATGTCGCGGGCGGAGGCAACACACACACACACACACACACACACACACACACATATATATATATATATATATATATATATATATATATATTGTCATCCGCAGACAGATCTGTTTCGCTGTGTCACAGTACGGTTAGACTCCGATTGCTTTTTAATCCAGGATTGAAACCCGACCGAATTGGCGTAGGTCGGGGATTCTACCTCTTGGCCATGGGCGTTCGGTAGAAGAAGGCAGATTTTTAGCGCGTATATTATCATTATACACGCCCAATATCCAGAATGCTCTAATTCATTATTGAATAAGCGATATATATATATATATATATATATATGTGTGTGTGTGTGTGTGTGTGTGTGTGTGTGTGTGTGTGTGTGTTTATGTTGTGTGGCTATGAATTTTGATTTTGTAGTTAATCATTGCATTCTTCTTCGGATTTGATGGTGGCTTTCCATTTCTTATTTCGATTGCCTACAAGAAGCGTAGTTTGACGATGTCACATGCCGAGGTAACCATTCTGAATTTGAATTTGAATTGCGAGCGGTATATTTGTCGGTAATGATGTAACGAGCTGTTGTTTTTTTTTTATATATGAATATAACTACGTAAAAGTAATTAAATTTTCGTTCACGAAGTTATATAGTTACTCAAAGTCCGTTAACAATCATCTACAAGTATAAAAGACAATATCTTTGCAATCACTTAGTGATCAATGCAGTTATCTATTTGTATGAGAATCCGCGCTAAGCTGTGAATCGGTCATATCTTGCGACACTCATACATTGTCTGCAATTGTAGTCGACGCCTTATTGACTACGGCCGGTCGGTAGAGTACTTAGAAATAATCGATGGTGCAAATTTTATGTGTGATATCTCGGTTTTGACGAGTTTATCCTAAGGTCACTTCTTAATTTTGCTAACAAAGTTGTTCTTGTTCCTCCCTTATCTGATGTATACCCGAAAAAAATCTTATTTCCTCTAAAAGCGGTTTGAATATTAATAGACGTCCACAAAACTATAGAAAGTACCAAAAATATACCTTATTTATGTGGATACTAGCACTATAGCCCGGCGTTGCTCGGGTATAATGAAAGCTTTAAAATTAATCCATGGTCCTGGAGCTCAGACTCTTTGGACGTTGGTATAAAAGACTAAAAAGCAATAGTTGTTTCCAGTTAAAGCAAAACCGTAGACTGAAAGAAAAATGAATGGATGTAAGTTAAATTTTGATTTCCTGGTATCGATATCAAATAAGTTTTTTTCGTCGTAAACTGAATTTTGAAGGCTAAATAAGTCCTCTAAGCAAATGGTATCATTGCTGAGACTAAGAACTAGAATTATACCTACTTAGAGCCAAACACGAAGCAAAAACTAAAACAAAAGAGCTGAAAAAATACAGGCATACAGGTAGACAAACAGACACGCACACAAACATCTTGCCTTTTATATATATATATATATATATATATATATATATTATCGATTTTCTGCACTATTGTATGAACTGCAATCTTGAAACTTCTAAATATCGTTTCTTATGTCTTTGTCTATGAGTGTATCAAATTTGATTAAAATCGGATCACTCCTTCTATAACCCGATTTTTTGATTATCGATTTTCGATATTTATTGGCGGTAACTCGACACAAAAACTAGCTAAGAACACTTGCAGACGCTTATAGTACAACTGTGGAAATTTTCAAGAAAATCGGTTCAGCCGTTTCGGAGTCTATATGTAAAGGACAGACACACACACACACACACACACACACACACACAGACAAATTTTCATTTATAAATTAGTTCAGATATATAGGGCGCGATGAGTAATTGGCTGCCATTTTATATAAATTCTTAAAAAATTTGCGCATGCCTATTGTTTGACATTTGCTTTTATCGTTTTCAAACGACATGTTGTACTGTTTGATATTTGGGCCAGAGGCTCCAACGAGAACAATTTAGAGTGCTTAAGTGCCAATCTGAGGAAACTGCAGACGGTTTGAAAAGAGTCAGATGAGTCTAATGATGACTACTAAGTTGCTTGGAGTGATCCCTAGTGACGGCGACGTTATGGCACTATTTGTTATCCTACAGGGCCCAAGGCACTACACTAAGTCCTCCATCAAGTACTTTGAGGAAGAAATATGGGTCTGGGTCAAGAAGGTGGCTGTTGGAAGACTCTCGGTCTGGCAACATGATTTTGCACCTGCTATGGTGCCCTATCTATAAGAACGGTCTCTTCAACTGTCAATAAATACTAACCTGCGTGACTTCCAGGGACGCAGCTATGAGGCAGTCTAGAAACAGTCGAGACGCAGCCTAACTATACCGTTTTTACTTGCTGGCTACTAACACACTTACTTGTATATATGTTCTGTTATTCTAATACACTGTTTGAACCCACCTTCTTCCGTGTCTTTCTTCCTTGACATAAAAGGCCATAACAACTTCACGACAAAGATTCGCCACAACAGCACCATACAAACAAGCAGGATAATCCATATCTCCTCATACATATCTTTCATCTAACCTCCCCGACTTCAACACTTTTTTGTGAAGTTCGTGTGAGAGAGTCCAACAAAACTTTTTTTAACACCAAAAATGAATTGAAGGCAAGGATCATGGCAGAATTTACTAGAATATAGAAAGAAATCATCAACGAATGCCGAATGCTTACTAATATTTCTATTACTATTAGAAATGAAGAGAACAGATACTACACTAAGAATCTAGACCAATGGTGAAGAAACGTATCAATTGACAAACAATTGATGCTCAGTCGATGATGGTTTCCTTGTAAGGAAACAGTTTTATTAACATTATCGTTACCATATCAGACACTGTATCCTGTATGATTTCAAAAAGAGCTCACCAACAACGAAATAAGTATTCGTTCTCTGTAAATGAATATTCAGCGGGTGGTAAACGTACATCCCATTAGGTAATAAATTAGTGGCAATGGTTTCTTCATCTTGCTAATCATCATCATCTTCATTATCATCCGTTACATCCAATGGTATGTAGGGCAGCAACAAAGCTTCTCCACCTCTGATTATCTTGGACCAGACTTGTCAATAAACCCCAAGAGTACTGCATGGCTTTCATCTCATTCTTTACCGTACTTCTCCATGTCGTTCTTGGTCTTCTCCTCTTTCTTTTGTCATCTAGTGTCCAGTGCAGTTCTTTTCTTGTGAGAGACTGTGGATCTTTCCGGGGCGCATGCCTAATCTCCACCGCCTTCTTGTAATGATGGTGCCCATGTTCTCTTGCTTGCATTTCTTCAACAGGTCTTCATTGGAGATCTTCTCTGGCCAAAATATTCTCAGTATTCGTCGGAGGCATATGGTGTGAAAGGTCGAAGTTTGACGAGATCCGCCTTACTCATTCTCCAGCACTCAGATCCGTAGAGGAGAGTAGGTACAACACAGCTCTGGTATAGCTTGAGCTTGGTGTTGGTGCTGTACTATCAGGAGAAGGACAACGGAGGACCTTCCGAGAGGGATCCGCTGAAGCCTATTCTCAACCTTGGAAGATCTCGATTTCGCTGCTGTCCCATACTCAATAACATATACAGGACAAGACTAACAGACTAGAAAACCTTGGGCGGCAGATAGGGTTGCGGATTAGAAGCAAGAAGACTGAAATGATGTCATTGAACGTGAACAGGCCTGATCCTGTCAAAGTGAATGGAGAAGGTCTATGTCATACAGACAAATTCACTTACACTGGCAGTATCATCAGACCCAAGGGTGACACTAAAGAGGATATTCAAAGCAGACTGGGCAAGTCCAGGAGCGTGTTTAAGGAAATGGACAACATCTGGAGATCTTGCTAATAAGTTGCTATTATGTGGGAGACATTTCTGCCGTACCTGTATAAGTGTACGGGTCTGCCAAATATGATTTGATCAGGTGCAACCAGAAAACTATTTCCTTGAAGTATTCCTTCTATCTGGATAAACACAATACCGACCTTCTGCACACTGTATTGAAAAGAATTGGCCGCAAACTGACCGCAAATTGCTAATATGGCTCAATACAAGTCACACTTGATTATAGCACCACTTTCATGAAGTCCGAAGAATGCCTTAACCTGAAAAAATTGCAGAAATGATCAGAAGAGTTATCGGTCCTGGTTGAAAATACTATCTTGAATAAATATACCAGCGAAGATCAAAGAGGTACATCTACATCTGTCTTTGACATCTTCAGAAGTAACTGCACTCTAACCTAGTATTAAATCAATTCCCTTTATGGCTTTACAATTACACTGTGCGGTTCCAGAACAACCCTGATTAAAAGGCGGTTTTAATGTGGGCTATCCGGTCCACAAAAATACAACACAAATTTCAAGAAAAGACAACGCAATAAGAAACGTTGTATAAAAATATGTAAATTTTGTATATGACAATATGTATACAACATAAACAATTAATACAATTCTGTGTATCTTTTGCTTGATAGAAAGTGTCTTTCATATTTGCGTGAACGTGTGTTTGAATATAAAAGTGTCTGTTGTATTTGAACGAAAGTTGGTTTGAGTATGAATGTGTCTGTTTTGAGTCTGTAATTACACAGAGTAGTAGCACAAAGTTTCTTTCCTTTTTATGTATCAGCCGATTAAGTAGGTGGAAAATGAAAGTGTTTCAAATTGTGTTGAAAAAGAGTGTGAATGTGAATTCCCGGGAGGAAGAGTGAGAGAGTCAAACGGAGATAGTAGTAATTGGTAGCAAAACGATGAATCAGTCGACTTAACTTAGTGTCTATGCTACTTTTTAATTCTGGTTGTTGAGAGATGTGAAAAGTTTTATGGCCGTTGCAGGTGTTTCTTCTCTTTCTGTTGGTAGCTGTTGAGTGGATGAAGGATTATTTTGTCGGTACTGGTCTCTTTGTTGTTGGCGCCGATCGGATTGTGTATATCTGACACTGCGCCTCTCGCGAATGACTGGCGTGTCTGACAGATCGACTGCCTGCTTGAGTGACCGATCGACTGAACTGCTGTCTCTCACTGACCCTCTTTACTGATTGGCTACTGTGACCGGTCAGGAGACCTCATTAAATATTGAATTCTGGTCACGTGGGAGGATCCCAGAACGATTTTCTTTTTTAATTTGAAAAAGACCCTTTGGCTGACGTATTTTGAATTTCTCGATTTGTCAACCAATCTGTATTCAGAGTCTCGCTTTTCACACTGACTTGTGAGAAAAAAGCTTCTAGCCGTTTGGATCAGCATTTGCGGGTGTGCAATTTTACTTTTTTTTTTTTTTTTCCAAACGTTGTAGTCGTTTGAATTTGATTTTGATTTTGACAGTGTGGAATTTATTTTGTGTTTATTTTTAGCTGGTTGATGGATGATATAGGAATTTTATACTATAACACTAACTCGGATAAAGAACATCCAACAAAAGCAACTCCCTCACCACCAGAAAATAAATGAATCTATCGAGATCATGAGTCGATGGAGGAGAAAGCAATCATTCTTTAAAAGCTAAATTAAAACATTTCTCTAAGTATTTGATGTACGATTTTGTTTCCAAAACTAGTCTGGACAGTTTCACAAAAGAAAGTGTCTTTTGTCAGAAAATATATATCTCTTTCCAGGTCTCACATATACCAGTTTAAAAATAAAAAATTTGTGGTCAAACTTTTCGATTTCAATACATTAAAAAGGTTATGACATGATGTAATGGATAGATAATGAATATATATACACTTTAGTTCCCCCTCACTGGAATGTGATTGGCTAGTGCTAGCCATAAATATAGACTAAGAAGAGATCTACCACTAAAGGTCTACGACTATTGACTACGCCTGCGTCTCAGCATACGAGAAGTACCGTCCATTACGTCTACGTACTAGATTGTTCTACCCGGTTACATTTGCCTAAACCACTTACCTACCTCGAATGATATATATATATATATATATATATATATATATATCCGGAACATATCATGTATTGTTGCAAATGTTTTACAGGCATGCAAACATCTGGGTTCTCGTGGAAATATTTAAACTTTTAAAAGAACGGTGCCGCTTCAAATAGACATATAAGTTTATATTGTGCTGTTTCTTATTTTATTTTCCAAACTCAAAACACACACACACATACACCTAATAAAATTAATTCACATCACGTGTATCCCATAAAAGTACAATTGCGCGGGAATTCATCCCTTAACATACAATAAACACACCTTTTGATATTTTTGGGACGCCCGCGCCTATTCGGCTATAATGGACTACTCCATTACTATGTAAAGTAATGGTGGCATCTACGTAGGAGAGTGTCAGTTGTAGACTTCCGGTGACGACCCGGAAGTACCCATTGCTCATACTACGTCTTACGACGATTGAGACGATTAACCCTTATTCTTGTATTTGATACTAATAACCTTTGTAAATACTATTTTCACGGAATACAACAATTAACCTGTTCCTGTTGTTGAGTTATTTATTCTTACTCACGACATAACAGATCTTCTCAGAGCTTCACCATCAAGATAAAAGGGAAGCAGAAACTTTCAACGCTATAGGGAGAAGCAACTAGCTCACACCAAAAGGGCACGCGGACAGCTTAGAGCAC
>JBBBDQ010001283.1:2877500-2907500 GCA_037127315.1 Ascarosepion bandense | reverse complement strand
TTTTTATGGCATATCAGCCTCGACTGGTCATTTATTGCCAACTAAATTTCATTTATTTATTGCTGGTAATACCTTTTTCATTCAAAAGTTTTGTGTCTGGTAATACTTTTTCTTTCGAGTATCAAGATTAATTGGGATTTGTTTGTAAGGGCAGGGACCCAAGTCCTACCCTGTTATTTAAACCATAACTGGAGGGAAGGGACTGATTAATACCTTCCCCAAGGGTACCAGTGCTTAAATGAATGTAGGGTATTCAACTGGAGTTTGAACTCGGATCACCGATTTCTCTTTCCGAGCCGATATCCACTGCACCACAAAACACATCCGTCATTAAACGCTTACAGCACCTGGTATTCACAAACGGTCACCCATCTAAGTCCTGACCAGGCTCAGCGTTGCTTAACTTCGGTGATCGAGCGAGAACTGGTGTATTCAACGGGATATGGCCTTAAGCCGTGTTTAAAAGAAATCGGATGTTTTGGGAAGGTATATCTTCTCGTCAATTTTATTGTGGTATTGTCAATGTAATTGTTTACAGATTTGGATATTTGAGGAACACATTTCTTCTAAGGTCGTATAAATTCATAACCGACACTGGTCAACTTCAATATCATAAGAAATTGTGTAACACCTAACATTTCAAAAAAATTATATTAATTATCTATTATAAAAAATTCAAAGTTGCCAACCTCATTATAAATAATAACAATTCACCTGCAAAAAGCATACTGCTAAGAACCAGTATCCTACATTTAATAATATCAATTACGAACACGGTAACAATGTGCTTACTGTGTTCGGAACGTAATAAGACTCTATATGTATAAACTTTACACATGTTTACTTACAAATGATAATGGCTAAAAGTATGACCGAAAACGCTCCAAAGTATAAAACTATTGGACAATTCTTATATAACGTATTCATATTCATTTTGAGCAGCATTGTTGAATTATATGCTTATTTGTCAATTGTTGTCGAGCTTTCAGTGAAGGTTTGAACGAAGTTTCGGCGCTCTACGCCCTCGTCAGGTTGATGACTGAAGTTATCGAGTGATCAGTCAGTTTAGGTGCCATACGTGATACACGCTTGGGCGATCATGTCTCGAAAGAGACATGACTGACTGGGCAGAAGATTATCCCGCAGTAGGTTGCCATTGCTTTCTGCGGTAGACTGGTTGCCGACCAAGGCTATAGAACCCAATCTGTCCTGTTATTTAACCCATAACTGGAAGGAAGAGACGGATTAATACCTTTCCCAAGGGTATTTGCGCGTAAGTGAATACAATGGATTCAGCTGGAATTTGAACTCGGCTCTCCGGTTTCTCGTTCCGAGCCGATATCCACTGTACCACAACGCACAACTATCGAGTGATAGTTCGCCCTTTTTGCCGGTTAGCTACGATGCGTCTTTTTCAATTCTCACTGCGTAATTGTTTTGTTTTTGTTTACGTGGCCAGGGGTATTTTTCTCTTTTTATCTCCTTTTTCCTTTTCCCCTTCTTTTTCCTTCTTCCTTCTTTCTTTCTTCTTCCTTTCCTTTTTCTTCCTTTGGGAGTAGAGATCATCTATATACATTTATTCATATACTATATATATACATTATAATAGTTATATATGCAAAAATATATTTTTTCCTTTTTCCTCTCTTCTCTCTCCTCTCCCTCCAGGTGTAGGGGAGTGGAAAAATTGTGTAGTGAGGGAAATTGGGTGTGTGTATTTATATAATATATATTCTAATGCTATAGCTATTGTGGCAAAATGAGGGGTGTAGAAAATAAATGGAGTTGTAAAATTATGAAATTATAAAATAGAATAGTTGTTGAGGAGACCGATTGAAGTGTGCGCTAATAGCAGATGAATTAATCATTGCATTCGCCTTCGGATTTGATGGTTGATCTTTCATTTCTTATTTCGATTGCCCATAAGAAGCGTAGTTTGACGATGTCGCGGGCGGAGGCAACACACACACACACAGACACACACATATATATATATATGGTCATCCGCAGACAGATCTGTTTCGCTGTGTCACAGCTCATCAGTACGGTTAGACTCCGATTACTTTTTAATCCAGGATTGAAACCCGACCGAATTGGCGTAGGTCAGGGATTCTACCACTAGGCCATGGGCGATCGGTAGAAGAAAGCAGATTTTTAGCGCGTATATTATCATTATACGCGCCCAATATCCAGAGTGTTCTAATTCATTATTGGATAAGCGATATATATATATATATATATATATATATATATATATATATATATATATATATATCTGTGTGTATGTGTGTGTTTGATGTTGTGTGGGTAAGAATTTTGATTTTGTCGTTTACACATGTTCCCCTATTCGCGAAAATTTACCGATGAAAAGTTAACCCTCCCTTCTTTACCACATATGACCTTAACTTTATAACGCTAAGTAAAATGAAAAAATATATATCAAAAACTTTTATTATCATGGCAAATCTAAACTTATTTATAAATGGAACTTTGTCCGTGTTTGTGTATGTGCCTGTGTGTGTGTGTGTGTGCGTGTGTCTGTTACCTATAGAATCCAAAACGGCTGAACCGATTTTCTTGAAAATTTACACAGTTGTACTATAAGCGTCTGTGAGTGTTCTTTAGCTAGGTTTTGCGTCGAGGTAAACCCGATAAATATAATAAATCCGGTTATACAAGGAGTGGGCCGATTTTAATTAAATTTGATACACTCATAGACAAAGACATAAGAAACGATATTCAGAAGTTTCAAGGATGCAGTTCTTGCAGTAGTGCAGAAAATCGATAATATATATATATATATTTAAAAGGCAAGATTTGTGTGTGTGTGTGTGTGTCTGTTTATCTGTCTGTACCTCCTTTATACAAATCCACAATTTTTATTCCGATTATCACCAAACTTCACAAAAATATTATTTAGGCTGTGTCTGAGCTCCAGGGCGATGGATTAGTTTCGAAGCTTTCATTACACCCGAGCAACGCCGGGCTATTCTGCTAGTTATAAAATAGAATAGTTGTTGAGGAGACCGGTTGATGTATGGGTTAAGTAAATAGCAGATGAGTTAGTTTATTGCATTTTTCTTCGGAGCTGATGGTTGATTTTCGATTTCTTATTTCGATTGACCCTAAGAAGCGTAGGTATGTCACGGGCGGAGGCAACACACACACACACACACACACACACACACACACACACACACACACACATATATATATATATATATACATATATCTATATCTGTGTGTGTATGTGTGTGTTTGATGTTGTGTGGGTATGAATTCTGATTTTGTCGTTTTGCCATGTTCCCCTATTCGCTAAAACTGACCGATGAAAATTTAACCCTCCTTTCTCTACCGCATATGAACTTAACTTCATAACACTGAGAAAATTTTTTTAAAAATCTGTATCAAAAACTTTTATTATCATGGCGAATTCAAAAATAAATTCATGCACCGGAAGTTCACTTGAAAGGAAAGAAAAAATAAAGAAATTAAGAATTAATAGTGGGATTGAGAGTTAAAAGAGTGAGTAGATTCTAGATAGCCGTCTAGACAATGTTTCGGTGGGTAGAGAAGAAAGAGGAAGCAGAGAGTCGGCGAAATGTATTCAACATTCTTCTTCTATGTGCCCTGTCCCTTCAGGACGTAAGGTTGGGTTACTATGTCGATTTAGGATGTTTTTTCCGCCTGAATCCATCCTGCATATATACAAGTCAACCATCCGTCCGTGCATGGAGTACTGCTGCCATTTATGGTCAGGCGCCCCTGCCGTTCTCCTCAGTGACTTTGACAGGATCCAAATTTTTTTTTTTTATAAGCGTTTCACCCCGAGCAAGGCATGTCACTGCCACTACCGTGCAGGGGGCTACGTAGAGTGGAGAAAGGCTGATTAAATATAGGAAATGACAGAGGGTGGGTGATAGGAGGGTTAGGATACCGTGAATGAGGGTTGGGTAGATGAGAGTGTTCTGAGAATAGTTGGGAGTTAGTGTGATAGGAGGTGTCTATTGACCCTACATTTAAACACCTGGAGATTGTAACTCGGGAAAGCAGACTTGTGGAAGGGAGTTCCACAGGCGGGAAGCGCGAGAAAAGAAGCTGTTGGAGTAGAATTTACGGTTACATCTTATTTGTTTAACTGTAAAAGGGCGGGACCTATTTGCTAATCTAGTATCTCGTGTAAATTCGTGCTTAGGCGGCACCAGTGATCTAAGCTCATCGGAGCAGAAGCCATGAAAGTACTTGTAGAAGAGGCACAGGGAAGCCACATCACGCCGGTGTGAGAGCGACTGCAGCCGGTCTGCCAAGTCAGTATCAACCACGTTGCAGATCCTCCTTTGTATTTTGTCAAGAAGCCCAAGGAGAGCAGCAGGGGCACCCGACCAGATATGGCAGCAATATTCAATACACGGGCGGATGGTAGATTTGTGCAGAATAGATTCAGGTGGGAAAAATTTCCGGGCCCTGCACTGGGAGCCCACTTTCATAGCAGCAGATTTGGCAATGGATTCAATATAGTCATTCCATTTGAGGTCCGCCGAGAGTGTAAGGCCAAGGAGGCGTAGTATTTTACTCTCTGGGAGGCTAGCCTGTCCCATGCTAATGGGAGGTAGATGCGATTGTCTATGGTGATTAGTTGATAACAGCTTTGTTTTAGAGGCATTGAAATTTACCAACCATTTCCTACCCCAGGTCACTATGGATTGGAGGTCCCTTTCAAGTACGGCAGCGAGGTTCACTTTGTCGTCCAGACCTGGTTTCTGATCGATGCGGGAGTAGATTGTCGTGTCGTCGGCATACATGCCAACTTGGGATCTAATGGTGTCGGGGAGATCATTAATGTAGATCAGAAAGAGCGTGGGACCTAGGATAGAACCTTGATGGACGCCCGCGTTCGTCTGGTAGTTTTGGGAGGCATGCCCATTTAATACCACCTTCAATGTGCGGTTAGAGAGGAAAGACTGGATGAGGTCAAACAGATGTCCAGTTATCCCATAGCTCCGCAGTTTGCACAAGAGGACAGCATGCCAGACCCTGTCGAATGCTTTGGAGATATCCAAGGCAACGGTTCGGGCTTCACCATTCTTGTCAAGTGCCTGGTATATGTACTCGGTAATGGTCGTTAGCATATCAGCAGTAGACCTGGTGAAGCGAAACCGATACTGTTTGTCAGAGAGAAGCCCGTTGGCCATAAGATGCTGAATCACCTCGGCGTTGATAATGGCTTCGAAAACTTTGCCAAAGATTGGAAGGAGACTAATAGGACGGTAATTGGCGGGGTCTGAGGGTTCGCCAGAATTCTTAAATATAGGTACTACGCAGGAGGACTTCCAACAGGCAGGAAAGCAGGAAGCAGATAGGCAGAGGTTATAGAGTTTAGAGAGGACATTTCTTCAGTACTATGACTGGGAATCCGTCACCGCCGCTCGTTTTGTGTGGGTCAAGTTGCGCAATTATCTTGGCGACCAGCGAGGGTGAGTCTGCAATGTGATAGATACTGATCTGGTGGCTCAACTGCAGCCACTTCCCCACCGTCGAAATGTGGCCTCCCTTTGTCTGTTCTATAAATACATTCATGGCTTCTGCTCGGAAGAACTTAAGTCACTGGTGCCTCCTCAACAGGTGTTTACTCGTGCAACCAGAATGGCAACTGGGTCCCACCCATTTACATTCAGGTTGGCCAAATGCAGACGACAATTCTACTCCTGTAGCTTCTTCTCTCGCACTTCCCGCCTGTGGAAATCGCTCCGATATTCTTGCTTTCCTGACGGCTACAACCTCCAGAAATTTAAATGCAATGTCAATACTCATCTCTTAACCACTGGACTCTAGCTCTCTTCCCACCCCCATATATCCTTCCCTTTCTCTTCACCTATGTATCCGTCATCGCACCTGCATTCTCAGCTTTCTATTGCTTCTTTCTAACTAGTTTGTACTCCTCACTTTTTTCTAATTAATCTTTTTACATTTATGTAGCCCCCTGCACATCAGTGGCGTTTCTGCCTTGCTCGGGGTGAAATGATTAAAAAAAAAAAAGAAGCAAACCTCAAAGAATATGAAAGTTGGACTCACTGGGACAACATGTAGAAATTGGCTTTCCACATCTTCCTATCCCTGGTGGGTCTGAGCACGCCTTCTGCTGTTTCACCTTGCGATCCTCGTTCTGTCATCCACCTGATTAGGTCCTTCAAATATGTTATCCGCTGCTTTGCCCTGTCTCTTTTTCCTTCTATCTGGCCTGTTAATATCAGATTATCCAAGCCCTCCTTCCTCATTGCATGTCCCAGGAACCTCAGCTGTCTCTTCCTGATGCTCAGTATTAATTTCCTTTTCGTTTCCATCATTTCAAAGACCTCATCATTGCTCACATGCTCGATTCATGATATTCGCATCATCCTTCTGCAGAACCACAAACTCGATCAGTGAAAAATGTTAAGAATTCAGATTTAAGCGTGTCACAGAAATGGAAGCGGGGGTGGGGGAAGGAAAAATGAGAAAGGAGGCGGGAAAGAATAAAAGGGGTAGACAGGGAAAAAGTTAAAAGAGAGATGGAGGTCGATGAACAAAGAAGAAATTAAATAAGGAAAGAAAAAATGAAGCTGCGTCGAAAATGACAGTCGTAACAAGCGTCAGCCCCCGCAAAAATGGAAAGAAATGGACAGGTACTTAAAATAAATAAAAGAAAGAGAAGAAAACGGAAAGAAGAAATAGAGAAAATAGAGAAACGTGAAGCAAGAGATAAGTAGATTAAGCATAAACATTTTAGGCATATTTGAAACGAGATGGCCAAACAATGGAGACTTCATCAGCGACGAACACAGAGTCATATACGCGGGAGTTGAAAATAACGAAAAAGAAGTCGACATTATACTGGATACAAGACACAAAGAAATGCGTTTTGGGATACTGCCAAATATCTGAAAGAGAACTACTAGTTTACTAGTTGTAGTTTACTAGTAGTAAACTGTAAGGGAAGGCTTTCAGTTTAACTACTAAAACTCTTTCAGATAATTTGCAGTATCCCAAAACGCAAGAATACACTTAATTTGATAAAAAGAGTGTCATGCGAAAACGAAAAAAATAAAAATAAAATAAAAATATTGGTTCATCAGTCGGTTAAGTGCCATACGTGAAACACGCTTGGGTGATCATGTCTCTAAAGAGACATGACTGACCGAGCAGAAGATTATCCCGCAGTAGGTTGCCATTGATTTCTACGGTAGACTGGTTGCCAGCCATGGCTATAGAACCCAATCTGTCCTATTATTTGATTCATAGGTAGAGGGGGAAAAGATGTATTACATTATTAAGTACTAATTAGTCGGGGATCAGTTTATCTCATCATAACAATAGAAAACTGGTCTCCCATTTTCTGCCCATTAGAAGCCTTAGTCATATTTCCAGGTATTAGACTGGTTTCAGCCAAGGCTATAGAACCCAATCTGTCCTGTTATTTAACCTATAACTGGAAGGAAGAGACGGATTAATACCTTTCCGAAGGGTATTTACGCGTAAGTGAATGCAATGAATTCAACAGGAATTCGAACTCGGCTCCCAGATTTGTCGTTCCGAGTCGATATCCACTGCACCACGACGCATATCATTGGTTCGTACGAAGTGAAATAGCTTGCTATATGAATAACTATGAGTAAACTGAAATCTATATATAACCAAAGTTAAAACGGCAGACAGAACGAAACGACCAAGAGAGATAGATGTTTTAAGCTTTTAATTTTATCTTTCGATATCGGGTTGATCTCTGTCAGAAATTGATCTCGACAAACACCACTCTCCTATTTGCCAAATTGGTTGTTTCTCAAATTAATTAAATATATTATTCCTCCTATTTAGAAATATTCTGACTGATATGGATTTCAACTTTCTTTATAATATCGGGTAAATGCTATTCGAATTATCTGTTATATAAGTCACATTATTATTGTATTTTTCACGGTTTTCCAGCCGATATCATCTTCGACTTCCATTGCTTATATAATGTACCTGATAAAATGTTTTATCTCCAAGTACAAATTGTGTCTGATACTGCCGCTGCATCGCGGTTACTAACAATTTATAGACTCGATCGATCTACCTTGTTCTGTGGCATATGGTGATCCGCATTTCTTGATTGGTGTTATTTTTATCCTCTGGTCAGTAAGTTAATAGCCATACGTGATACCATTCTTAAGTGACCATGTCTTTTTCGAGACTTGAATACTAGGCCGTACATTTTCACGCAGTAGGTTGCCATTACTTTCTGCATTAGACCGGTTGCCAGATACGGCTATAAACCCCAAACGGTTCTACTATTCAACCCATAGCTGGATAGAGAAGAGATAAACAAGTTAAGTGCCATACGTGATAAATGTGTGGGTGATCATGTCTCTTTAGAGACATAACTGACAAGGCAGAAGATTTTTCCGCAGTAGGTCGCTATTACTAACCAAGGCTATAGAACCCAATCTGTCCTACAATTCAACTCATAACTTGAAGAAGAGATGGATTAATACATTTCTCAATGGTGTTTGTGCGTAAATCAATGAAACAAGGTCGACCCGAATTCGAACTCGGCTCTCCGATTTCTCATTCCAAGATGCTATCCATTACACGGCACCGCACATTCGGATCCTCGAGTAGTTGTCTGAAAAAAAATATTGTCAACTTTACTTGCCATAGAAGCCCAATAAATGCAAAATCCTCTTTTTGGTTCTAGCAGTCCGAAGACGCACACTGGTGTAGTAAAATATGCTTTCCAAATGCTAAGCAATGTATTAAGAAATAGAAAAAAAGTCTCGTTAGAAACAAAAAAGGGTAGTAAATTTGTTTGTAATCCAAATCATCCAATACAACAGTGAATGTTAAACAATCTGTTCATATCTGAACATGTGACTTGAAGCAATAGAAATATGGTTATACAGAAGGATACTGAGGATAACATGAGCTAAACATCTGAGCGAAAACAGAAATTGAAAACAAGAGAAACAGGAAAAACTAACGAGTCATGTGCATGAAGAATTTGAATGAAAAGATGGCTGAATTTAGGATGGTTGCTTAACACAGAGAGAAACTGCAAAGAGACAAGGTAAGAACGATTTTTTAAGCTAAGATGTCCCAAAAAAGGATGTGGCACATAGATGAATAGGCAGGGATGGAAGTCAATGGTCATTTACTAGAACCCATCAATGATATTTAATACCTATTTTTTAAGGTTATTAGTTTGAATGGATAAAATACCACCTTAGGCTTCCTCTGTTATCCTCTCGGAGTACATTCTGATTTTTGAATAAAGCCTGAATGGGAGTTGTCTTCGAGGTATATATACATAGCATACAATAAAGAGATGTGGCGCTAGTGTGTCACATTCAACAACAAATTGGTATAGGTAGAACACACTACACACCTCCAGTTTTCTCTGAGCATTTGGAACCCTGGCGCAGTTTGCAGCGAAATTCATAATCTTGTCAAATAGATGGCTACTTGATGCTTCGCCACGGCTACCAAGGGTGTCTTTATTGTGACACCAACACTAGATGGGTTGTCTGCAGGTTCCATCCTGTTATTTAACCCATAACTGGAGGGAAGTGATGGACTAATACCTTTCCCAAGGGTACCAGTGCTGAAGTGAATGCAGGTACTCAACTGGAATTCGAACTCGGCTCACCGATTTTTTTCCAAGCCGATATCAGTGACCCAATTTTTTAGGAATGGATTTAGCTATTGACCCAATATAATGATTCTGCTCTTTTAATTTTGTAGGATCTTAGAAATGATATGCATTTTGCCATGTATCTTCTGTCATATATTGTTTTGAAACTACGAGGTGTTAATGGCAGTTGCTTGTTTTTTTTTTAATTGATGATATCAGCTTTCAAGTGGTTGATCCATACATATGTATGAGTTCAAATGCAACTGGGAACGCGCCAAATTTGAACCTCCGGAAAAGATCCAATGTTCATATACTGTCCGGAAGAGGAACAGTTATCATATTCTGTCCAGAAGGCATCAAATTTCTAAATGTTGTCCCAGTGAGTCCAACTTTCATATCTTTTCAGGTTTGTTAAAGAAATCTTACCTTTGTCAATCCCTCTGAGAATTTCATCTTTATAACTTTAAATATAGTACATTCGGTATTTAAAATCCTTGTGAGATTTCATTCCTTCCAAGATCAGAGAATGTACAACGTTATATGCACGCTGATTATAGGCGAAACACTTTTGGAAACGCTGATGAGGGATTCCCAAAGTCATGAAAAAGAAATAATTGCCGAGAAAAAGAAACATTTCGCCAGAAACATAGGGTGCTGGACTGGTATATGACATCTTTGTCTTTCATGACACTGGTTGCTGGACAATCTCCCGACAGATAAGAAGACAGCGGCAGACAACAAAAATCTGTTTCTAAAGAAGGATGCTTTGAATTCAATCGGCGGTGCGTGTAATCAATGATGAAGTATTTAACAATGGGAACAAGAAGAACATTTATACATAGTATTAGTAAGAAGCGCTGGAATTTTGTTGATACATAACGAGGATGGGAGGCTTGGAAAATTTAACACTCAGAGGGCATACTAAGAACAAGATTTATAGGGCTAGGAAGTGAAATATTTATCTTAGGAGCTTGAGTGAAAGGATGGTAGAAGTGGGATGGGTGGCTTGTCTTCGAAGAAAATCGCTCATGGCCTGAGTGGATAAGTAGTTTTCGAAAGTCCTGAAATTATGTGGCGTGTAGAAGATGCAAATATCAAGATCACCAGTCTTTTAATCTCAGATATCAAGTAAAATACCTGCCTTTTGAAAATGATTAATGATAATGGGAAAATACCTGCTGTAGTCCGCGACTGTTATCATTTTCTTGGGGTAAATTGTGATTTTTCTGTTAGTGTAAAACATGAATGTTTTTATATGTTTCGGTAGAATGTGAATTCTTCATTAGGGAAAAATCGCTCAAATTATGCGGCGTATCGGCTCGGAACGAGAAATCGGGGAGCCGATTTCGAATTCCAGTTGAATTCATTTCATTCACTTACGCGCAAATACCATTGGGAAAGGTATTAATCCGTTTCTTCCTTCCAGTTATGGGTTAAATAACAGGACAGATTGGGTTCTATAGCCTTGGTCGGCAACCAGTCTACTGCAGAAAGCAATGGCAACCTACTGCGGGATAATCTTCTGCGCAGTCAGTTATGTCTCTTTCGAGACATGATCGCCCAAGCGTGTTTCACGTATGGCACTTAACTGACTGATAGAAGATGCAGATATCGAGATCACCAGTCTTTTATTCACAGACATCAAGGATAATTTCTGCCTTTTGAAGGGGATTAATGATAATGGAAAATTCCTGCCGTAGCCCGCGATCTTTTATTTGGAGTAATTTGTGATTTATCTATTGGTGTAAAACATAAATGACCATTGGCTTTGAGGGATTTTCTTAGCATTTATCCAAGACACAGAATGAAGGACTGAGGCACTTGTCGAAAGTTCTTATTTTAAAAAATCCGCCTTCTTCTATGTGTCGTCTCCTGTCAGAACGTAGAAATGATGAATCGGCAAAAAATTATTTTGACTATTTACCATTTCCCTTAAATTAAATTTGTTCTGCCACCCACTCACACAGACTCAGTAAGTCAGTTACGTGTCATGCATGATACACGCTTGTCTCGAAAGAGACATGACTGACTGGGCAGAAGATTATCTCGCAGTAGGTTGCCATTGCTTTCTGTGGTAGACTGATTGCCAGCCATGGCTACAGAACCCAATCTGTCCTATTGTTTGACTCATAGGTAGAGGGGGAAAAGATGTATTACATTATTAAGTGGTAATTACTGGGGGATCAGTTTATCACTTCATAACAATAGAAAAATGATCTCCCATTTTATGCCCATTAGAAGCCTTAGTCATATTTCCAGTTATTATATTCAGTCAGTTAAGTGCCATAAGTGATACACCCTTTGGCCCATCATGTCTCGGAAGAGACCTGACAGTATGTTGCCATTGCTTTCTGCGGTATACTGGTTGCCAGACAAGGCTATAAAACCTAATCTGTTTTGTTATTTAACCCATAACTGGAGGAAAGAGACGGCCTAATACCTTTCCCAAGGGTATTTGTGCGTAAGTGAATGGAAGGAATTCAACTAGAATTCGAACTCGGCTCCCCGATATCTCGTTCCAAGCCGATATCCACTGCACCACAATGAACACCCTGTAGGAAAAGAGAAGAGGAAGAAAAAAGGATTCGCCAAAGATAACGTGATAAAACGTAAACAAAACAATGATGCCATTTTCATAAGACGTGTGTAGAAAAATATGATATGGAATCTATTTTTTTATTTAAATTTTAATTTCTTGGGATAGTATAAATAACAACATTTCCAATAACTGCATCGTTATATAATTAATAAGCAGTCCTTTTATACTATAGATATATGATAAATTCATGATAATTTGCTATATTTTTTAACCTCGTCTTATCTAAAGGTCACCTTATACGCGAAAATATACGGTACTTATTAAATATAGATTGCTCAGACAAAGAACAAAATTTTAAATGTGCTTCTTCAGGATGCCTGCTGAAGTTTTGTCACATTTCGATCGACGTTATATTATTTCATATTTTGCATCAACCTGGTCGGATAAATAAATAATCACTAACGGTATGTCACTAAGTAAATGATTGGAAATTGACAGGTATTAAAAATCGTATGAATGATTGCATATATAAAAATTTAGAAAGTCTGCTGGATGGATAAATAACATAATGTAAAAGAGAAACTCTAAAAAATAGACTGTGTTTTTCCTTTAAAAATCGTTAAAGGTATGCTACGTGTACGAAAACCCGGCCAGAAATAATACTTAAAATAATGAAATCTAAGATGGTTAAAAAAAAAAATGACGGTTTAAACGAACAGGAGGAGAATGAACACAAAAATATCCTAATCATTTAATAAGAACATAAGATCAAAATAGATTCAGAGTGAATGGAGAAATTAACAATACGCTCTCAAAATGGAGATTCAAGAAACAAAACAGAAAAAAAATTCTTTGAATGATCAAGTGAAAGGACTTAAGACAAAATCTGACAATGAATGGGGTTGAAGCCAAAAATAAAACAAACAAATAAATGCTAAAAAATAAAAGTAGTATATTTTCTAAATTAAAAATGAAAATGAAAAATTCGTGTCAAAAATTTCCAAGAAATATAAGATCAGATTAGAATTGATAAGGAGAGAAAAGGCAAAACAAAATAACAAAAACACTGTTATTTACAGGAGAGAAAAATGAAGAATAAATTATTTGATAAGCATCAAAATGAAAGTGAAAGTGAAAGTTAGAACAGGGTGTTAGTGAAAATACTTAAATGCTTCAGAAATTGTAAATAGGAAAACAGTAACAGTAGGTTAGGCTAGAGCAAAACAAATGCATGTTAAGAGGAAAGCTTAGTGAAAGAAACTGCTAAAAATTAAAAAGACGTACACGAAACTGAAGGCGAAAAACAATGTAAAATCAAATAAAAAAGTGGCAAAGAAAGAAATTGAAAAAAAAATAATAAAGTTCTGAAAACGTGTGAAATGAATAAAGATATTTGAAATTCTAAATAGATAGAAAGAAGAGAGTAAAAAATAAAAATTAAATTAAATTAAATTAAATAATGGGAATTGCATGAAATTCGCAAAAATAAATAAAATTGTAATCCAGAAATTGAAATCCATTGGAAAGGACGAAAGAGAATGAGATAACATATAATAACAATTCAATCCATGAACAGAAATTTCCAACAATAAAATAATGAAAAAAATAAGTTAAATTTTTAAGCCATACTAACATATGTGAACAAATAGAAAACGATTTAAAATGTAAAGATATGTTAGTCGGTAAAGAGTAATATATGATTTGATTTAACTTTAAAATTCCTAATCAGAATTCATTTTTTTTTAAATTTTAAATTTTATAATTAAAAAAAGATTCTTACCTCATCAGAACCATGATTAATTGTTTCAGTTTCTAACAGGCTGGTTACAAATGACGGTTAAAACACTCTTAACCTTAGCACTAGATAGTAGAAGATGAAATAGAAACCGTAAATATCCTAGTGAAACCTTTCACTAGGATATTTACGTGTAACTCTAACGTATCGAGATCAACACAGTACAGCACAAACAGTATAGCTCAAGCTATACCAGAGCTGTGTTGTATCTACATCTACGGATCTGAGTGATGGAGAATGATTCGCCAAACTTCAATCCTTTCACACCATCCGTCGAGTACTGAGAATATTTTGGTCAGAGAAAATCTCCAATGAAGACCTGTTGAAGAGATGCAAGCAAGACAACATGGGCACCATCATTACAAAAAGGCGGTGGAGATGGATTGGGCCTGTGCTCCGAAAAGATCCATAGGCAATCACAAGAACAGCATTGCACTGGACCCCAGATAGCAAAAGAAAAAAGGGAAGACCAAGAAAAACATGGAGAAGTACGGTGGAGAATGAGATGAAAGCCATGCAGCACTCTTAAGTTTAATTGACTAGTCTGGTCCAAGATAATCAGAAGTGGAGAAACTTTGTTGCTGCCCTACACACCATTGGGTGTAATAGATAATGATAACTTATCGACTGAAATTCCTTACATTCTGCTTTTTTTTTCTTTTTTTTTTGATGTGAGTGAGGTGAACAAAGAAAGGAGCATGCGAGATAGGATGCAAGTTAGTGAGATAGGAGATGTCTATTGACTATACATTTGAATCCATGGAGATTATAGCTGTTGGGGAAGCTTAATTTTAGATGGGAGAATCTTATCGTCTCGGGGATTCCAGTCCTGTTGCAGCACTCATCTCACTGTGTCAGTAAAATACCGATACTAGGGTCACAGTGGTCGCGGACGGTGAGCAAAATAATTTTTGTCATTGGCTTATGTGCATAATCATGCCTATGGGGCTTAAAGTTAAAACGACCTTGTATCACACCTATCGTTGATGAAGAAACTGGATAAATATACTTGTGCAAAAGCCTTTCATAAAATACGTCACGAAGAAATGTTGAAACTGCGAGGCAACCTTGACATATTTAGGAAGAATATTTAAATAATCTTGGCCATATACTGGCAGCAAACCGACAGAAAACTAGAAAGGTGTGTCAAACAAAGATTTCTCTTCTCACTGAGCCTATTCAATCTATGCAACAAGAATCAGTTAGAAGCACTACAAAGGATGATTCTAAAAATGCAAATTATAAATTGAAGATATTGAAATCAAATAAGAAGAGCAATTTAAATACTCATTATTGTTTTAGCAGACGACGTAAAATGAAACACGGAAATCGGAAGACCAACTAAGATAAAGATAGATGACTTCCACAAGTTAAACATAATTTTGAGAAACAAGAAAATATCTTTAGAAACAAAAATAAAACAAAACAAAAAAAAAAGCAAATAGCAAATGTATACATGATTTACATTGTTTAGAATTGAGGACGTATGGACCAGTGAATATAGACGTTGGTATGACCCAAAGTGTTGTGAGTTTAATAAAAGGCTACAGCAGTCAATTGCGAGCATAGAACCTAAAGAGTTAAGTTTAAGGAAATAACTACATGGCTACTGGAAGTGACATCGCATATGGAACGAAAATGATATACCCCCGGAATTGAAATAAAGGATTCGGTACGAAGCTTTTAGCACCTGAAGAGGACCGGAGCGTACAACAGCCGAAATATCGTACGAATGGCAACGAAGGTGAGAAAAATAGTCCGAATAATGTAAATACTGTATACATGAGCTTACAAGTTTAAATGTTCCACTGGGTTTCTGGAAATTGTATAGTTTGAAGCTACAATGAACCGAGTGATAAGATCCCATTAATCACTTTCTCACCAGCGCAATATGGCTTCCCTGTTTCTCTTCTACAAATACTTTCACGACTGTAGTTACGATAAACTTAGCTCCCTGGTGCAAATATATGAATTTACTCGGGCCAAAAGATAAGCAAATAGGTCCCACCCTTTTACTGTGAAACCAATAAAATGTAAACGCAAATTCTACTCCACAGCTTCTTTTCTCGCACTTCCCGCCTGTGGAATTCTCTTCCGTTTACTTGCTTACCCAACAGCTACAATATCCAAGAATTTAAATGTAAAGTCAATAGTCATCTCCTTTCTCACTAACTTGCATCCTCTATCTACTGCTCCTTTCTCCGTCTACTCCAATCTCATCAGTATTCTCATCTTTCTCTTACCCACTTCCTGACACCCCTATAATTCCCTTTCGTTTACTTGCTTCCCTGACATTTAGAATCTCCAAGAATTTAAATGTAAAGTCAATAGTCATCTCCTTTCTCACTAACCTGCATCCCCTCTCTAATGTTCCTTTCTCCGTCCACTCCACTCTCATCAGTATTCTCATCCTTCTCTTACCCACTTCCTGACACCCCCTCTAATTTCCTTTCCTTTACTTGCTTCCCCGACAGCTACAACTTCTAAGAATTTAAATGTAAAGTCAATAGTCATCTCCTTTCTCACTAAATTGCATCCTCTATCTCCTGCTCCTTTCAATGAACCGACTGATAAGATCCCATTAATCGCAACATGGCTTCCCTGTGTCTCTTCTACAAATACTTTCACGACTGTAGTTACGATAAACTTAGCTCCCTGGTGCTAATATATGAATTTACTCGAGCCAAAGGATTAGCAACTAGATCCCATCCTTTTACTGTGAAACCAATAAAATGTAAACGCAAATTCTACTCCAGCAGCTTCTTTTCTCGCACTTTCAGTCTGTGAAATTCCCTCCCGTTTATTGCTGCCCCGACAGCTACAATCTCCAAGAATTTAAATGTGAAGTCAGTAGTTAACTCCTATCTCATTAACTTGCATCCTCTATCTACTGCTCCTTTCTCCGTCCACTTCACTCACATCAGTATTCTCATCCTTCTCTTACCCATTTCCTGACAACCCCTATAACCTGTCACTCTTTCTCATACCTTTCTTTCTTTGTACCCCTCCTGCAAAGCAATGGCAGTAAAATACCTCACCAAGGGCGATATGATTATAAAATTAAAAATAAAAGTTCTGGCCGAGCTTTTGTCACCTGACTCTCACCTGGCTTTGTCACCTGGCTTATTGTCCGATGGAATTCACATAAATCTACACCTGGTATAACTATGGAAACTTATCTAGATGGGTTCTCCGGTATCTCACCACTGTTTCATAATTAGTTCCTCTCGTTCCCAATGGAGCAGTAATCTTTTTACAGCGCATCTGTCAATAGTAATTGTTTCAATGAGAATTTAGATTCCCAAGTGGTGTCTAGCCGCATGTTTACACAGTTTTATAATAGTGCGTTAAGGTTTGAATTCAGTGTTTCATTTATAACTTTTCCAAGGTATTAGCATATAAGTGAATGTAATGACCTCGAATTGAATTCGAACTCGTCTTTTTGAAATTGCTCCAAACTTAATTTATTATGCCTGTAACTGTGTCAGTGGATGTGTGTTGTAAAGAAGTGGATATTGTCTTGAAATGAGAAATCGGAAAGTAGAGTTGGAATTCCAGTTGAATTTGTTGCATTTCCTTACGTGAAAATACCTTTGCGAAAGGTATTAATTCATTTCGTCTCTATCCAGCTATGGATTAAATAGCAGTATAGAATGGAATCTTTAGCTTTAGTTGGCAGCCAGTCTACCGCAGAAAGTAATGGCAACCTACTGCGGAAAAACATAGTGCCCAGTCAGTCATGAATCTTTCGAGACAAGATCTTCAAAGCGTTTATGGCATATGGCACTTAACTGACAAACTGAATCTTGTCAATATTGGAGTCATCTCAACTCACCAGGAAGAATTTAGTTTCGTACCCTTTCTCAGCTAGTCCATGGTCAGTTTATCCAAGATTTCATAATACTGACATGGATAGAATATAATCAAGTTATGTGAAAAAATATTGTATTATTAAGATGAAGTAAAACTAATGAAACTCGACTCCAGCCACTTTCTAGTTGGCGGGATGTGGCTTCCCTCTGTCTCTTCTATAAATATTTTCATGGCTTCTGCTCTGAAGAATTGGGTCACTGGTATCCACTCCACAAGAATTTACTCGGGCAACCAGACTGGCAACAAGGTGTCACCCTTTTACAATTAGATCAACCAAATGCAGCCGACAACTCTACTCCATCAGCTTATTTTCTCGCGCTTCCCGCCTGTGGAACTCTCTTCCATATATTTGCTTTCCTGGCGGCTATAACCCCCAAGAATTTAAATGCAAAGTCAATCCCCATCTATTACCCACTTGACTCCAGCCCGTTCTACAGCATCTTGTTCTTTTTCTTTCTTTCTACCTTCGCAACTGTCTTCACTCCTGTATTCACATCCTTTTCTTGCCCTTTCTCTTTTACACCCTGTAGTTCTTTTGTCTTTGTCTTCATTCTCAGTCTGTCCAAACCTTTAACTCTCTTATGTGTCCCCTGCACATCAGTGGAGGTACCGCCTTGCTAGAGGTGAAATGATTAAATATGTCTCAAAATGTTATAACAATAAGATGAATTAAATCAGCAATAAAATAATGAAATCTATGTGATAAAACGTTACATTAATAAATATTATGTGACACTGATAATAAAAAAAAATATAAAAATACGTGGTGAAATGTTAGAATTATAACATAAAAGGAAATTAACAATAAAATCGATGTAATAAAAATGTAATAAAATAACAATATCAACAACATTTCAGTTAAATATTTCCCAAATAAATACGCACCACGACAGATGGTCCGTCTTTAAAAAAAAAAACAAAAAAAAAGAAGGAAAATCTTCATTGAAATCAAAATAACGAAATGAACGAAAATAACTTTGATAAAATGAAAACAAATACGAAATGAAGTTGGAAGTAAAAACGAAGTTAGAAAACCAAACAATATTATAAAGAAGTGAACTGAAAGTAAATTTAAATGCGTAAAACAACCAACGAATGCCAAAAAAAAAAAAAAAAAAAGCAGAAAAAATTAAAAATATAAGAACAGAAGAGAACTGCAGGATACGTGGAACCGGGAGCAAGAATTAGAATTAGGCTGAGAAATTTTTGAGTGGTTTAGGCAGGGCGAGAGATTTGAAGCCTGTAGCAGATCTAATGCCATGTCTATTCTGAGGTGGCCACAAGCTGATGAGCTAAGTGGTCTAATCACGCCACTTTGCACCAGGCCCGGCCTCAAATCACGCCAATTTCTTCCAGATTTATTTTCCCTTACCCTTGATTTTTTCTATACACATACATACATACGTACATGCATATTTATATGTACACAGCACGTATATACGTATTACATTACCTTGTTTTGAGTGGCTCTTATTCAATCTTAATTCTTCCTCACGTTTCTAAAATCACTAATTTTGTACCCTTTTTATGTATATCTGTCCTTTTGTTTTTACTATTGATTTTAGTCTATTTCGAGAAAACCCTGATCGTATTTGCTTTCGACTCTATCAAAGCATATATCTAGCGTTCACCTCGTTCAGAGTAGCTACCTATATCAGGCAGTTCATTGCAGACATTCTAAATCGGTTAACGTCAATCTAAAAGAATCTATCTATCTATCTATCTATCTATCTATCTATCTATCTATCTATCTATCTGCTTTAGTTTCTTGAAAAATTTATGTAGTTTATAAGATTTATATATGCATACATGCTTTTCATTTCATTTAAATTCTATGTCCTTATAGATAGCTATTTAAAATGAGTATATCTATCTATCTATCTATCTATCTATCTATCTATCTATCTATCTATCTATCTCGGCCTCTTCATTATCTATCTATCTATCTATCTATCTATCTATCTATCTATCTATCTATCTATCTATCTATCTGGTACTTATAATAAACCCACTACAAATATTAGTTTTACTACAACCACGCTTACCAGTCGATTCACCTGTCACCTTTCCGATCAGAGTTCAATTAAACAACATTTCTTTGGAAAACATATCTATGTATTTAATATTGGACAGATTTTAGTCAATAACAAATTAATACTTACTCATATACACAGTAAAAAGAACATTTAGATATTGGAGGTCATCTACATTAAATCAAAGCAACACACCCTCAATAAAATCACATTTAAGTCTGGTCATAACAAATTACATAGCATTTAGAAATATGATTCTGTTAACATTTCGGTCAGTCACGCAGTGTGACGTCATAGAATCGGTTTAGAAATTTACGAACTGCGTCTGATATTTGTTGATTGTTATCCTTGCTTAGAAATTTTTTTTATCTCAAAACAAGATAAAATCATCTGTGATGGTGGATGTCTTCATGTTAACGTCCCTGTAACATCTCTGAACATGGCTCATGTGAGCCGAAAATACAGAACGAACAAAATAAGAAATTATCCAAATATTGGACAATTTTTGTATTTATTTTTACTTAAAATTAGAGCCAAAATACGTTGTTTAGAACGGCCCATGATTAAGCATAATATACATTCATTGTCTGCTATATTTGACAGCATATTTTTAGAAAATCTATCTATCTATCTATCTATCTATCTATCTATCTATCTATCTATCTATCTATCTGTATCGGCCTCTTCATTATCTATCTATCTATCTATCTATCTATCTATCTATCTATCTATCTATCTATCTGGTCTGTACTTATCTATCTATCTATCTATCTATCTATCTATCTATCTATCTATCTATCTATCTATCTATCTGTTTCGGCCTCTTCATTATCTATCTATCTATCTATCTATCTATCTATCTATCTATCTATGTTTTTGTGTATCAACAATTCACATCTTATTATATCATGAATTAACTATCACTCAATCAATGAAAATCCGTAGCATGTCAATCGTTGCAAAAGCTTTCAGTTCATCGTGTCTATACACATATTCACTTACAGAAACGCACACATGAAAGAATATTAATAAATTTGTTAAATTTTAAACGGTGTCAGCATATACGGACACATACACGTGTATAAACTTCTAATTACTCTTTAAAGGAAGTAACATTTGATAGAAAAATATAGGGACCTGAAGTGGTCAGTGAATTCGTCACTGCTATTACCCAGTATTTACCGGACTGAGAATCAGCAAACTATGTTTAAAATATATGCAATCCTCTATCAAATATATACATTTGTATAGTCATATCGGCCCAAGCAAGACGTTTTACTACCACTGTTTTGCAGGGGGTATAATAGGAGGAAAGTTATGAGAAAGAGTGACAGGTTATAGGTGGTGTCAGGAAGTGGGTAAGAGAAGGTTGAGAATAGTGATGAGAGTGGAGTGGACAGAGAAAGCAGATAAGAGAGCTTGCAGGTTACTTGCATAGGATAATACTATTGTCTTTACATTTAAATTATTGCAGATTGTAGATGTCGGGGAAGCAACTAATTGGAAGGGATTTCATAAGAAAAAAGCTGCTGCAGTAGAATTTGCGTTTACATTTCATTGGTTTCAAAGTAAAAGCGTGCGATCTAGTTGCTAATTATATTATATGTATTATATATATATATATATATATATATATATATATATATTATTCATCCATATACAAGCCTGTTTCATTGTATCACAGCTCATCGGTGTGGCTAGACACATCCACTGGATTCTGGTCTGGATCGAAACTCGACCGATTTGGTATCAGTCGGAGTGTCTCCTTCCTAAGCGATAGGCGCATGGAATCAAGGAACGGAAATTTTAACGTGTTGTATATAAGCAGTGTATACACACGCCAGTCACCGAAAGAACTCAATTAATTTCTGAATAGTCACGCTTAAATTGCAGAAGTGGAAACTGTTTTCAAATTTTTTTTCTTTAGAGAGCTCAATCGTAACAAGAGTATAATAGCAAAGCCAAACCAGCTAGTCTGAAAACGCCCAAACCCGTCTGCATCTCTTACACTAACATACGTGGTATCCGCACAAACTTCCTCAGCGTTGATTCTTTCCTTCACACTAACTCACCTGATATCTTGGCCCTATGTGAAACTAACCTTAACCCTTCTATCCCCTCTTCTGAGTTTGATGTTCCTGGCTACCTTCCCCTTTCCAGGAAGGACTCCAATGTTCATATGCATGAGCTTGGTGTGTATGTCAGCGAACACCTTCCCCTAGCTAAGGCGACATCCCTTGAATTCCAGGATAATTCTTTCATGTGCTTCTGCCTCTTACTTCTAAGCTCAATTAACTATCTCTTCTTTATCTACCGCTCCCCTTCCTCCCCTGACTGTTCGTTACTTGACAGTATCTCTAACAATATTGACAAAGCCATTTCTTCCCATCCCTCTGCCCATATATTCGTGTATGGTGACTTTAACGCCAACCACACCAAGTGGCTGGAGAACTCTATCACCGACCCTGCTGGTGTCCACACCTTGACTTTTTCAATCACCCAATCCCTTACGCAAGTGGTGAACTTCCCCACGTGTTTCTCCGACAACCCTAACGGATGGGACTCACTGCTAGACCTCTGCTTCATTTCCATCCCAGACCCTTGCACTACCAGACAACTCTGCCCACTCGGTAACTCTGACCACACCGTAGTTTCCGTCAACATTTCATTCCACTCCCACCCAACCCAAGAAACCCAGACAAGTAGAATATCCTACTGCTACCAAAGAGCAGACTGGGATTCGTTCCGAGACTTCCTCTGTGACGTCCCATGGAACAACGTTTTTAGTCTTCCCATCGAAGAATGTGCATCCGAGGTCTCCTGGGTTAAGGCTGGCATCGATGCTTTCATCCCTGTCAGGAAATTTCAGCTTAAATCCCATTCGTCTCCATGCTTGCTCGGCCGTCATTGCCCATCGGAATCATTTCTTCCGACACTATCGTAGCTACGCGTCGGACCAAAACAGATGCATTTTCGCTTCAGCTCGTAATAAGTGTAAAAAGATACTTAACGAAGCTAAGATGTTATTTGCTGCCAGAATGAAGCAACGCATAGCATCCTCTAAGTTCGGCACCAAAGACTACTGGCGACTCTGTAAAAGAGTACTTAACAAGAGCAAGTCCACAATACCCCCCCTAATAATAAACAAATTTGAGGCCCTCACCTCCCCAGCGGACAAGGCTGAATGCTTTGCCCGCAGATTCTCGAATAATTCGAGGCTGGTCTCGTCTGGATTTTCTACTCCCGACTTCCCACCTAGAACTGATGCTCAACTGAATGACGTCCATATTACCCCCTCGCTTGTCACTAAGATAATCTCGAAACTTGACCCTCACAAAGCAAGCGGAGGGGACAGAATCCCAATCATAGTCTTAAAGAAATGTGCCCCTGAACTTTCCTCTGTACTTTCTAAGCTCTACAACTTCTCCCTATCTGCTTCCTGCTTTCCTGCCTGTTGGGAATCTTCCTCTGTAGTTCCTATATTTAAAAACACTGGAGAACCCTCGGACCCCGCAAATTACTGACCTATCAGCCTTCTTCCGATCTTTGGCAAAGTGTTCGAAGCCATTATCAACGCCGAGGTGGTTCAGCATCTCACTGCACACAGGCTCCTCTCGGACAAGCGGTATGGTTTCCGCTTCACCAGGTCTACAACTGATATGCTAACGACAATCACCGAGTACATATATCAGGCACTCGACAGAAATGGGGAAGCCCGAACCGTTCCATCGGATATCTCTAAAGCATTCGACAGAGTTTGGCATGCTGGCCTTCTATACAAACTGCGGAGCTATGGTATAGCTGGACAGTTGTTTGAACTAATCCAGTCATTCCTATCTAACCGCACATTGAAAGTGGTATTAAACGGACATGTCTCCCAGAACTACCATACGAACGCGGGTGTCCCTCAAGGCTCTATCCTAGGTCCTATGCTCTTTCCGATCTACATTAATGATCTCCCTGATACCATAAGATCCCAAGTATGTATGTGCGCCGATGACACCACAGTTTATTCTCGCCTCGATCAAAAATCTGGTGTGGGCGACAAAGCTAACCTTGCAGCCAAGCTTGGAAAGGACCTTGGTCTCACACTTTCAGCGGACCTCAAATGGAACGACTATATCGAATCCATTGCTAAATCCGCTGCTATGAAAGTCGGTTCTCTGTGTAGGGCCCGGAAGTTTTTTCCGTCTAAATCTATCCTGCACATATATAAATCTACCATCCGCCCGTGCATTGAATATTGCTGCCATATCTGGTCGGGTCCCCCTGCTATTCTCCTCGGGCTTCTCGATAAGGTTCAGAGGAGGGTTTGTAATGTGATAGATACCGACTTGGCAGACCGCCTGCAGTCTCTCTCCCACCGGCGCGACGTGGCTTCCCTGTGCCTCTTCTATAAATACTTTCACGGCTTCTGCTACGATGAACTTAGATCACTGGTGCCCCTAGATACGAATTTGCACGAGATACTAGATTAGCAACTAGATCCCACCATTTTACAGTGAAACCGATAAAATGCAACGGCAACATCTACTCCAACAGTTTCTTTTCTCGCACTTCCCGCCTGTGGAATTCCCTTCCACACGATTGCTTCCCCGACGACTACAATTTCCAGGAGTTTAAATGTAAGGTCAGTAGACACCTTCTAACAAACTAACTCGCTTCCATTTTTTCAAACACTCTTCCCACCCACCCAACTATCTATCACCTCCTTCTGACATTTCCTATATCTAACCACTCTTTCTATTTACCTTCCCCCATGTAGCCCCAAGCGCAATAGTGGCAGTGGAATGTCTTGCTTGGGGTGAAATGATTAAAAAAAATATTAGTCATCCAAATGAAAGCATGTTTTGTTATACCACAGCTCATCAGTGTGGCTAATCACATCAATTTGCTTCTGGCCGGGATCGAAACTCAACCGATTTGGTATCAGTCGGATTCGCTAAGCCATAGGCGTAATGAGAGCATATATATATATATATATATATATATATATATATATATATATATATTAAAAACACACACACACACATGTATCTATATGATAAATATATATGAAATATATACATATAATATATATATATATGCATATAAATAGATATTAAAATTTTCTTCTCTAGAGAGCATATATATATATATATATATATATATATATATATATATATATAGTCATACTCATACAAGACTGTTTCAGAAATCATCAATGTCGTTAGACATATAGTGGGTTGCTTATCTATTCTTTTCTGTTTGGAGTGGAGTGTCCGTTCTAGTGAAGATTAGTTGTATACTGTTGCAGGTCAACGGAATTTGGCCTTGTTGTAGATAGCCCACTATAAGTCATAAAGAAAGGTTACAAACCAAGAAAAGCAAACTGAGTTGAAAGATAACATTTTATACATGACACATATCAATTAATGTTTTTACAGTTGAAGTAATACATGAAGTATATGTCCAACAGAGGTTAAAATAATAAAATGCTGAAAGAGAATTAATGCTTAGGGATTTGGGAGCGTGTAAGTAAGGAATGTTTTTTATGTATTCGCTCCTTAGGTCAGTAAGTAGTTTTGAGGCAGGGAAGAAGGAAAGAGGTAAGGGAGGCGAGCGTAGTAAGCCGCTTGCCTTAGATATTTTTTTTGGATTACAGCAGCTCATTTGGGATTTCACACTTGTATTTGGTTCTGGGCCTCCCATTGGCTGATAAATAAAATTCACGTAAGCTCGGGAACTGGTAATTTAATATTTAATTAATTTTTAGTTTTCAACCGGAACATCTGCGTGGAGACAGCGGCGCAGCGACGAATTTTGGTCATTGGCTTTTTGGTCGTGAAAGCGCAAACATCCGGTCCATTGCTTTTGCTCGGTATCACCACATAACTTTCGCCCCAGTAAACGGATTTTTTTTGTATCTGTTGTCGCTTTTTTTTAAATCGTAGTTTTCGTTTTGTTTTGCTGTTTTCTTTTTGTTTGCTTTGTTTTTTTCTTTTTTCCGTTTTCGTTTGAAATAAAAATATGTGTTTTCTTTCTTCCATTCAACCGTTCTACTGAACTTTGTTTCCTCGGTACAAGAGGGGAGTATTCGAATCTCGTCTTGATTAGATGGAATGTTTTGGTTCTTGTTGAAAGGGCAAACACTGGTAGTAAATTTTTTGTGGGACTAGCCATGGGTTGGTTGATTTGTTGTAGTTTCTTCCGTGTCCGTTGCCATTTTGAATTTGTTTTGCAGAGAAATATTCAAATTTCGCTGAAAGTCCAAACAAATATTTTTTATGTGTATATACATGGATGTTGAATTTCACAACGGGTAGTCACTAGTTTATAGTGGGTTTGTCGTTCTATTAAATTCACAATTGACTATCAGACTGTTTTTTTTGTTTCTTTTTATATGTTTTTCTGTTGTTTTTCCGTTATTTTTTTTTTCTGTTGTCTTTTCATTTTCTGTTTTTCTGTTGTTTTTCCGTTTTCTTTTTATTCATTATCAATTCTTTGCGCCGGGGGCCTATTTGCTCTTCGACCACGTGTCTGAAGCACATGGAGTTTTCAGTTGTGAGTCCGACGGACGTTAAGTTTTTCATCTTAGTGCCGAAATGCTGGAAAAAGAGTTTTTGTTCGTATGAATGCTTACGGTAGTGCCGACGGACGTTAGGTTATTCATTGTCGTAGTTGCTGAGAAGACGGGTTGGTGCGTTGGCCGGGAGAATGTTGCGTTGTGTGTGTTCATATCACGTCGCGGTTAACCACTTTATAGTAGTAATAAAATGCTGGAGGCAGAATTAAGGCTTATGGTAGTGTGAAGGCGTCTTGTATGTAAAGAAACAGTCTCTCAATATGGGTACAATGTTAATAGCAATAAAATGCTGAAAGAGAATTAATGCATAGGAATTTGGGGGCGTGTAAGTAAGGAATGTCTTTGATGTATTCGCTCCTTAGGTCAGTAAGCAGGTTTAAGGCAGGGAAGAAGGAAAGAGGTAAGTGAGGAGAGCGTAGTAAGCCGCTTGACTTAGGTCAAGAGGATACTGATTACACTCATCTCTTCGAGTCGGTCTGCCTGTCTATGCTTTCTGTATCCGCTTTTTATATCTTCCTTTTAGATCACAGCAGCTCCTTTGCGATTTCGCACTTGTATTTGGTTCTGGGCTTCCCATTGGCTGATATATAAAATTTGCGTAGGCTCCTGAACAGGAAATTTAATATTTAATTAATTTTTAGTTTTCAACCGGAATATCTGCGCGGAGCCGGCGGCGCAGCAACGACTTTTGGTCATTGGCTTTTTGGTCGTGAAAGCACAAACATCCGGTCCATTGCTTTTGCTCGATATCACCACAGACATCCACTTGCTTCCAACTGGGATCGAAACTAGAGCAAAACATTTTTGAATGCAAAACTAGAAGACGATTTCAGTTTTCTAAAATAAAAATTAAAAACAAAATATTTACATTAAAATCTGACTGAATCAACCTTTCCACTATAAGCAAACATTATAAAATAAAAATACCTTAAAATTCCACATTTTGGCATTAAATAACCCAAAGAGGTTGATATACCGTAAAAGAAAAATCAAACTCAAACTCAAACCTTCTTTATTCGTAGTATATACGTTATTTTAATGAGTAGAAGTGGATGAAAACTCAAACCAATGTTTCATGTAAATATCACGTTCATATTAATAAGAAATAATGCCGTACTGAAAATAAACATCGAAAAATGCTATTGTTTATGTTTTGAAGACGAAACCGCAGATTTAGATAAGTAGAGGAAGTGTTCTAACAGGAGATGGAAAGTGCGACACGGAGATCCGAAGGCGAATTGGCATGGCAAAGGACGCGTTCCAGAAGATGAGCAAAATACTAACACACAGGAAGATCTCAATAGAAACGAAGAAAAGAGTACTAGACTGCTACGTGATGTCAGTTCTTCAGTACGGCTGTGAATGCTGGACAATATCATCGAAAATGAGGAAAAAACTGGAAGCGGCCGAAATGTGGTTCTACAGAAGGATGCTACGGATATCGTGGACTGAGCATACAAGCAACGACGAAGTGTTAGAAAGAATGGCAACAAAAAGGAAATTAATGGTGAGCATCAGGAAGAGACAATTGAAGTTCCTGGGACATGCAATGAGGAAGGAGAGCCTGGAGAACCTGATACTGACTGGTCAGATAGAAGGAAGGAGAGACAGAGGAAGGCAGCGGATAACATATCTGCAGAGTCTGATCAGGTGGATGACGGAACGGGGGTTGCCAGGAGCAACAGGAGCAAACATACTAAGAGCCACAAGGGATAGTGAGACGTGGAGATCCATGATCGCCTACGTCCTGAAGGGACAGGGCACATAGAAGAAGAAGAAGAAGATGTCTCAACGGGAGATGGGATTTCAGCAAATATGTAACTGAAACTTAGCTCTAGCGTGATGATCTACCATGCAGGTTAAACCACTTTAATAATACAAAAAGTTTTGTCTCTCCAATTTCACTCACATAACTGTAGTCAACCCGTAGTATAGTTTTCAGGTAATTTTTAGGTAATTGCCAGCAAAGCGACTCGTCTTTCTATGCAAGTATTAATTAAAACGTACTAATGGCACATATACTGTACTGAGACTCGAACACAAATACATGCTCTGAAAGCAGGTACAAAATTTTTAATACCTGGGAAGTGTTCTAACAGAAGAGTGAAAGTGAGACACAGATATCCGAAGGCGAATTGGCGTGGCAATGGAAGCATTCCAGAGTCTGTGTAAAGTATTATGAAACATGAAAATTTCGCTAGAAACAAAGAAAAGAGTACTAGATTGCTGTGATGTCAGTTCTTCAATATGGCAGTGAATGGTGGACAATATCATCATAGATGAAGGAAAAACTGAAAGGAACTGAAATGTGGTTCTACAGAAGCATAGTGGACATAAAGTAGGAGATCAATTCCATATTACAATCAATATATAAACTGAACCCTCACTTTGTGGTCACAGTTGTTTCCATACATTTATATTCCTGAGATCCAAAATCACAAGAATGCATTCCAGAAGCTGAGTAGAGTATTAAGACACAGTACTAGATTGCTATGTGATGTCAGTTCTTCAATATGGCAGTGAATGCTGGACAATATCATCAAAGATGAAGGAAAAAATTGAAGCAACTTAAATATGGATCTACAGAAGGATGCCGTGGATATCATGGATCAAGCGTGTGAGCAACGATGAAGTTTTGGAAAGGATGGAAACGAAAAGGAAATTAATAATGAGGATCAGGAAGAGACAGCTAAAGTTCCTGGGACATACAAAATTTTGCCCAAAATGTTTTCAGTCATTTAAATCCGATTTTGCGGGTATGCATTTTACTTTGTGTGTTCTAGTTAACTGTTGGATGATGTAGGATTTGTGAAGGTATTAATCCGTCTCTTCTCTCCAGTTATGGGTTAAATAATAGGACATATTGGGTTCTATAGTCTTGGTTGACAACCAGTTTACGTAGAAAGCAATGACAACCTAATGCAGAATAATCCCATGTCCAGTCAGTCATGTCTCTTTCGTGGATCACGTATGGCATTTAACTGACTGACTCATCCTGTAACTGTCATACCCAGGACGGTGACAAAACGGAAAACAATCCAGAGACACCTTTCGTTCAGAGAAAGAATTTAGACAAATAAGTGTTTGATTGATGGAATCAACATAATATATAAAAGAAAACAAATAAATCAAACATCGTTTCGTTGATTACACCAAAACGTTTAAAATACAGAGTTCAGCACTGAATTTAAATTTTCACTAACGTTTGGGACGTTAATATTGACGATCTCATTCACTATTTTATCGCTTGTACTATTTTTTGTGTGTCATAAAAATTGTGTGTCTGTCTGTATGTCCTTTATTTTAATCCGATTCTCACCAAACTTCACACAAATATACTTTAGGCTTCCGGTCAGGTCATGGGCTACTTATTTTTTCCCCCGATATTCTATCGGGTCTGATCAAAATCAGTTTTTCAGCCCTTGTATTTTAGTTTTTGCTCAGGATTCGCTCTAAATAGGTATAATTGTAGTTCTTAGTCTCAGCCATGATACCATTTAGTCAGAGGACTTGTTTAGCCTTCAAAATTCAGTTTGCGACGGAAAAACT
>JBBBDQ010001283.1:2872500-2875000 GCA_037127315.1 Ascarosepion bandense | reverse complement strand
GTCTTTTCTTGATATAACTTATATCAAGATACTAATATTATTAATTTCTTATGGTATTCTTTCTGCTGTAAAGAATAGGTGTCATTTTGGTTTCCAATATCACTATTATAAACAATATCACTCGTTTTCAATATCACTAAATTATGTTCAGGCCATAGAATTCTCAGCAATCATAGCTGTTGTTTTAAGTCACATTTTCATTTTTTGATTCTCCCGAATTCACTTCCACGTCAAAAGACTGACATTACGTATCAGTTCTTTTTGTTTCTTAATACTTAACGTTTGGAAGGCATCTTTTGCTTTCCCAATGCCTCTTGAGATTTAATTTTTGCAAGTTTCGTCCTCTCTTGAAACAGTTCCTAGATACTGAATTTTTTTGACGTGCTTGATTTCGCTATCAACAATTCTTAATTTGCATGTTGGATTGATTCTTCGTGATGATAAAACTAATATAGCACAAAAATCATTGAAAATATATTAGGAAAAACGAAAGTATTCAGGTTGAATATTATATTTAAATGGATGACAAACAAGCAAATTATCAAAATCTTTTGGAGTATTTCTGAGTGTTATATTTGGAAGTTATTTCTCTCCATTCCCTATAATATTGATATAATGCTATATCGAGAAAATTTAGCTAATATATTTACTAAGAAAAAAAACATCTAATAAATATTATTCTCAATTTGTCAATATATAGTTATGTGTAACTCTTAAAATAATCATAGCGTATATATATATATATATATATATATATATATATATATATATATATATATATTATGCCTTGCCTTCGACGTAGAAAATATGTATATTTATTAATATATGTACATATAAAATATCTAGTTAACACATTGAGAACTATTTTATTAACAACTGAATAATTATACTATACACATGTGATCACTTATATGTATATATATTAATTCACGTTATCCTATATATATATATATATATATATATGTGTGTGTGTGTGTGTGTGTGTGTGTGGATATGCTTTTGTATGTATTCATGTATATATTATTATTATTATTATTATTATTATTATTATTATTATTATTATTATGTCATTTTTCTTTATACATCGATTTCTGCTATGGTCGCACGACCTACCAAACCTGCAGGAACACTTTAGGCAGGTTGTGACGTGTTGTCATGGTTCCATTTCATGTTTTTTCATATCTCTCTAACATCCCTAGCGTTACATATACAAAATTCTCCTTAGTGTGTAGACTGTACTTAAGAAGACATTTTTTGTATATCTCTTAAGCTCGGGTTTCCAGGGATTTTTTCAATGTGCTTTTTGTTCCATTTTTTGATCATTCCAAGTGCACCCACTATCATATGTTTTTTTCAATTTCCACATTTTTGTCTATTTCAATTTCCAGGTCTTTATATTTTGACAGTTTTTCGAATTCCTTGGATGCTATGATACAATCATTGGGCTTGCCATATCAATTAATAAGCAAGTTTTTCCTTTTTTGTTTTTAACAATAATGTCCGGCCTGTTTACTTCAATTTTTCTGTCTGTATAGAAGGTGTAATCTTATGGTGACATTTTCTATTTCTCTGACCGGTGCTGGGTGATGTTCACGCCAGTGTTTGTTTACAGATTTTCCATAATGTTTGCACATTGTCCAATGCAAATAGGGCTCCACTCTATCGTGACGATTTTATATTCATTTGTGGTTAGTACAGAACATCCTGAGATTAGATGGTCTCTTGTTTCTTGGTATTTATCATAGAACCTGCATTTGGGATCCACATTATTATGTATAATATTAACCTGAAATTTCCTAGTGAAAAGACTTTTGGTCTTTAATCCATATTATTTATTATTATTTTTTATTGTTATTATCATTGTTATTATTGATAACGAATTTTTGTTAATAATTAAATTAGGCCAGTACACATCTGTATTACAAAACAAAATTACTAAATTAAAAGATCAGAAATAATGTATTTTAATTCCAGTTTCTATACGTGACAAGCTAATTAAAAAATAAAATACGGAATACACTCAGACATAAAAGGGAGTATACCAAAAACAACCAAGCCTTATAAAGAGGGCAAACTATGACGACTGTGACAGGTAGAATAGTTAGCTTTTTCTGTTATTCCCTGACAAAAATGAATTATTAAATGAAAGAACAGAAATTATGACCAACTGTAACCATACCAACAAATATCTATTAGGATCATATAGTCATGGATGAAAACGTTCTAATTTCTCTAAGTTTTAAACACTGTGCGTTCATTTAAATTCCCTTTCACGTGGGTGTTCTTAAAACATAAACAACAACAAAAAAAAATAAAAAACTGGTAAAATCAATTATTGTAAATCGCCTAAAAACATCGGAAGGTAGAAACCGTTTTTGCGTAATAACTCGTTTACAAATTTATAAATATTCAAAAGTTCTACAATATAATTGTATTGGGCACTTTTTAATACAGCTGTGTACTGGTCAAACTTTATTATCAGCAAAAAGTAAAAAATTAT
>JBBBDQ010001283.1:2855000-2867500 GCA_037127315.1 Ascarosepion bandense | reverse complement strand
CTTTATTGTCTTCAGATTACATCCAAGTAATCTAAAATGTTCGTAATTGACATTCCGGTGCGAATACCAAGCAGTACTGCATGATGTTTCAAAGTTTATGGAGGAATTCATTTACTCAAATGTGCCGTTTAAAAATCACCTAACAACGCATATATGCGAGATAAAACAATAAAATGACCACATTTTGCCAATCGCGCCATGTACATGTCTGATAAATCAACGGAGCGTCTACTCAAATGTATATTTCCACAATAAAAATATATTCAAGTAATAATTTATTTTTCGGATTAATAAGCAACATTGCTTTCTTCCATATATATATATATATATATATATATATATATATATATTTAAGTGAGATTGTAATTATTATACTCGTGTCAAAAAAAATCTCGAAAACTATCGAAAGAAAGAAAAAAATGGTGTTAAAAAAAGAAAGAGATTAATACATAAACATCAATCAAAAGAGTTCGAACCGAGATCAGCACGAAGCCCAAAGAAAAAACCGCGATACGAGTAATCAACTAACAGAAAGCGCTCAATACAGAGGTAGAGTGAAATAAGTAAATACACACCTAATGAACCAGACTGACCAACCTAGGTTTCACCTAAACGAGTCGTCAGGGAAAGCTGGCTCATCGATCAGTTTCAATTGAAACCTAAGGTTAGTCAGTCATTCATTAGGTGTTATATATATATATATATATATATATATATATATATATATATATATATATATATATATATATATATAACACCTAATGAACCAGACTGACCAACCTAGGTTTCACCTAAACGGATCGTCAGGGAAAGCTGGCTCTGTCGATCAGTTTCGGTGAAACCTAGGTTGGTCAGTCTGGTTCATTAGGTGTTATATATATATATATATATATATATATATATATATATATATAAACACACAATGAACCAGACTGACCAACCTAGGTTTCACCTAAACGGATCGTCCGGAAAGCTGGCTCTGTCGATCAGTTTCGGTGAAACCTAGGTTGATCCCAGTCATTAGGTGTTATATATATATATATATATATATATATATATATATATATATATATATAACACCTAATGAACCAGACTGACCAACCTAGGTTTCACCTAAACGGATCGTCAGGGCTGGCTCTGTCGATCAGTTTCGGTGAAACCTAGGTTGGTCAGTCATTAGGTGTTATATATATATATATATATATATATATAACCCTAATGAACCAGACTGACCAACCTAGGTTTCACCTAAACGGATCGTCAGGGAAAGCTGGCTCTGTCGATCGGTTTCTGGTGGGAAACGGGTTGGTCGGTCTGGTTCATTAGGTATTATATATATATATATATATATATATATATATAACTTACCTAATAGACCAGACTGACCAACCTAGGTTTCACCTAAACGGATCGTCAGGGAAAGCTGGCTCTGTCGATCAGTTTCGGTGGAGAGCCACAAATTTGATCCAGTCTGGTTCATTAGGTGTTATATATATATATATATATATATATATAACACCCTAATGAACCAGACTGACCAACCTAGGTTTCACCTAAACGGATCGTCAGGGAAGCTGGCTCTGTCGATCGGTTTCAGTGAAACCTAAATTGAACGATCGGTTCATTAGGTGTTATATATATATATATATATATATATATATATATATATAACACCTAATGAACCAGACTGACCAACTAGGTTTCACCTAAAACGGATCGTCAGGGAAAGCTGGCTCTGTCGATCAGTTTCGGTAGAATTCTAGGTTAATCGAATCTAGGTGTTATATATATATATATATATATATATATATATAGAGAGAGAGAGAGAGAGAGAGAGATATTGTAATTGTTGTTACAATGGTTTATAATTTCATAGTATCGCTACACAAAAATTTTCGCGTTTCAAAGCTACCTTACGCGCTTCTTATCGGTTGACAAAGTTGGAATGAAAATTAAATGGTGAAAACGGTTTATTTGTGGTGATATGATGTTTAAGTGAAAGTGGGACGGGGAGCTTATTCTGATTCTATCGGCTGTATTGTAGTCTTGTAGTCTTAGATAAATGGGTTAGGAGAGGTGGCTTAGTTTAAGACAGATTCCTTTTCTATTTTATCTGGATTTGGTGGCAGTGATAATCCTTATAAAAGTAAATGCGTGAACAGCAGGTAAAACAACCTACGAGTTTCACAACTTTGTTAGAATATATATATATATATATATATAGATAGATAGATAGATAGATAGATAGATAGATAGATAGATAGATTTGGTAGATAGATAGATACATATGTATAGATAGATATAGATATATAGAGATATATGTTTGTTTTAACATTATTTTTTATCGATACTCTAATACGAGTATCGATTAAAAATAATGTTCAAACAAATAGTTTCAAATTGTCGGTTGTTAATAACCATTTCGTTAATCTTCGTAAATTCCCGAAACATTGTACGTTTAAATTTGTTGAAATTACGATACATTTCAAGTGCAGAAATGGGTATTTACGTAAAATCAAAAATTGCGTTGTAGAGGCTTGATTTTACTCCGTTTAGACTGTTGGTCATTCGTGGTCGAGAGGTCCAAGACGCGCCAGATCAATTTGTGACTTTCCCTCCGTTGATCGGGGTCGTAGGTTCGAATCATGCCGAATTACACTCATTTCCGTAACAAAATTTATCGTAAATGATCTGGCCAGTAGAAATAAATACATATACTTTTTTTTTTTAATAGTATCACCGCGAGCAAGGCAGTAACGCCACTGATGTACAGGGGGCTACGTAATAGTGAAAAGATTGGAAAAGAGAAAGCCGGAAACCACATCCTGTTTTTTGATTATATATAATGTATCTACTCAAATGCGAATATCGATCAAAAATTATGTTCAAACAAATAATTTCAAATTGTCGGCTGTTAATAACCATTTCGTGAATCTTTATATATATACATATATATATATATATATATATATATATGAATTTAGAAAAATATGTATACATACATATTCTAACTTCATATATATATATATATATATATATATATGAATTTAGAAAAATATGTATGCATACAAATTCTACTTCATATATATATATATATATATATACATATATATATGATTTTAGAAAAATATGTATACATACATATTCTAACTTCATATATATATATATATATATATATATATGAATTTAGAAAATATGTATACATACATATTCTAACTTCATATATATATATATATATATATATATATGAATTTAGAAAAATATGTATACATACATATTCTAACTTCATATATATATATATATATATATATATGAATTTAGAAAAATATGTATACATACATATTCTAACTTCATATATATATATATATATATATATATATGAATTTAGAAAAATATGTATACATACATATTCTAACTTCATATATATATATATATATATTCTAAATTCATATATATTTTTCTGTTCAAATGCGTGTGTGTATATATATATATGTGTGTATATATATATATATATATATATATGAATTTAGAAAAATATGTATACATACATATCTCTATCTTCATATATATATATATATATATATGAATTTAGAAAGTATTTATATATACATACATATTCTAACTTCATATATATATATATATATATATATATATGAATTTAGAAAAATATGTATACATACATATTCTAACTTCATATATATATATATATATATATATATGAATTTAGAAGTATGTATATACATACATATTCTAACTTCATATATATATATATATATATATATATTCTAAATTCATATATATTTTTCTGAATTCAAATGTGTGTGTGTATATATATATATGTGTGTATATATATATATATATATGGAATTTAGAAAATATGTATACATACATATTCTAACTTCATATATATATATATATATATATATATATATATATTCTAAATTCATATATATTTTTCTGAATTCAAATGCGTGTGTGTATATATATATATATGTGTGTATATATATATATATATGAATTTAGAAAATATGTATACATACATATTCTAACTTCATATATATATATATATATATATATACTTAAATTCATATATATTCTTTTTTCTGAATTCAAATGTGTGTGTATATATATATATATGTGTATATATATATATATATATATGAATTTAGAAAAATATGTATACATACATATTCTAACTTCATATATATATATATATATATATATATATTCTTAAATTCATATATATTTTTCTGAATTCAAATGTGTGTGTGTGTGTGTATATATATATATATGTGTGTATATATATATATATATATGAATTTAGAAAAATATGTATACATACATATTCTAACTTCATATATATATATATATATATATATATATATATTCTAAATTCATATATATTTTCTGAAAATCTTAATGTGTGTGTGTATATATATATAAGTGTGTATATATATATATATATGAATTTAGAAAAATATGTATACATACATTCTAACTTCATATGTATATATATATATATATATATATATTCTAAATTCATATATATTTTTCTGAATTCAAATGTGTGTGTGTGTATATATATATATATGTGTGTATATATATATATATATATGAATTTAGAAAAATATGTATACATACATATTCTAACTTCATATATATATATATATATATATATATATTCTAAATTCATATATATTTTTCTGAATTAAATGCGTGTGTGTATATATATATATATGTGTGTATATATATATATATATGAATTTAGAAAAATATGTATACATACATATTCTAACTTTCATATATATATATATATATATATATATATTCTAAATTCATATATATTTTTCTGAATTCAAATGTGTGTGTGTATATATATATATATGTGTGTATATATATATATATATATGAATTTAGAAAATATGTATACATACATATTCTAATTTCATATATATATATATATATATATATATATATATATTCTAAATTCATATATATTTTTCTGAATTCAAATGCGTGTGTATATATATATATATATGTGTGTATATATATATATATATGAATTTAGAAAATATGTATACATACATATTCTAACTTCATATATATATATATATATATATATATATATATTCTAAATTCATATATATTTTCTTGAATTCAAAATGCGTGTGTGTATATATATATATATGTGTATATATATATATATATATATATATATATATGAATTTAGAAAATATGTGTACATACATATTCTAACTTCATATATATATATATATATATATATATATATATATATATGAATTTAGAAAAATATGTATACATACATATTCTAACTTCATATATATATATATATATATATATATATATATGAATTTAGAAAAATATGTATACATACATATTCTAACTTCATATATATATATATATATATATGAATTTAGAAAAATATGTATACATACATATTCTAACTTCATATATATATATATATATATATATATGAATTTAGAAAAATATGTATACATACATATTCTAACTTCATATATATATATATATATATATATATATATGAATTTAGAAAAATATGTATCCATACATATTCTAACTTCATATATATATATATATATATATATATATGAATTTCGAAAAATATGTATACATACATATTCTAACTTCATATATATATATATATATATATATATATATATATATATATATATGTATACTGGTGCGATAGATATAGTGTTGTCTAAAAACGAACATTACATTGACATCTTATTTTAACACATATTCTGAAAATTACACAAAGGTATATTGAAAATGTCTTCATTCAAATCGGCATTAGCTTCAACCACGGACTCTAACTATTTTTTCTAATTAAATGCATATATATATATATATATATATATATATATATATATATATATATAGATAGATAGATAGATATTGTCATCCGCAGACAGATCTCTTTCACCGTAGCACAGCTCATCAGTACGATTAGACTCCGATTGCTTTTTTACCCAGTATTGAAACCCGACCGAAATGGCGTCAGTCGGCGACTCTATCCCTGGGATATGGGCGTTCGGTGGAAGTAGGCAGACTTTTTAGCGCATATCATTATACGCCCCCAATAGCTATAGCACTCTAATTCATTTCACTGAATGAGCGATGCGTATATATACGGGCTTTTCATAATTCGATTAGGACCAAGAAAGCTTTAACCTCAACTTTTTTACATTAATACTCTTGTTATAGTGTTTTTAAGAAAATGTATTCAAAATGAAAAAAAGACTGTCAATAGTCAGTATTTAATACAAAATTTATTTAAAATATATTTGTACGATATATGATCAAGTTGCTCCGTCTGTTAATTCTATTTTTTTTCTAGTTATAGTTTGATCATGATATATAAATTAATGTTTGGTATAAAACATTAAACAAAAACCTAGCCTAGAATATTTCAAGAGGCTAACAGTAACAACGGATTTGATTTATTTATACCGAAGTTAGGAGTGATAATAACAATAAGTTTTGTGTCAAAACAAAAGATCTATTCTAAGCGTGATCTCACCGGATAAATATCTTAAATCCTGTTTTTTATATCTTTGTTCCTTTTACGGTCTGGGTTTGGTCGAAGGGAAAAATACTTTGAGGATAAGAAAATCATTTCCTCCATGAATTTTTTAGTACTCCTTCAGATGATAGATTCTTTTTTTTTTTTACTTTTTTTTATTTTTTACTTGTGATATATCTCTCTTTTTGACACTGTTTTTGTCAGACAATTGAAAGACGTCTAAAAGTAGTGAAGATGATGTTGAATCCTTACACAGGATTTTCGTTTCTTTATTCTTTGGGAAATATTTTTTCAGACGAATGTTTGTAGAGAATAGGTTTGTTTCTCTGCTATTTTTTATACTTTTTTTTTGTTTGAATGTTTGGGTCTGATACGGAGCTTAGAGGCTTTTTTTTTCTCGCTTTTAAGTTTGGGGATAAACACATAGAGTGTGATAATAAGTAAATTGTTCTAAGAAAAAATGAATATTGAGGAATAGAAGCAGATGCTTTGACTAAAAGAAAGAATTTCTAGAATAAGGTGAAAAATCCTATGAGTGACAGGAAGAAAAAAAAGGTATGATTAATAATAACAAAGCAGGAAGAAGAACGAAAACAAACAATTGAAAATGAATCAACATATATTAAGAAGAAGAACAATGCAATGAAGGAAAATTAAATGAAATCCAGAAATAAATATGAAAATCTAAACTTATTTATAAATGGAACTTTGTGTGTGTGTGTGTGTGTGTGTGTGTGTGTGTGTGTGCGCGCGTGTGTGTGTATCCGTTATCTATAGACAACGAAACGGCTCAACCGATTTTCTTGAAAATTTACACAGTTGTACTATCAGCGTCTGCGAGTGCTCATGGCTAGTTTTGGTGTCGAGGTACCCCCGATAAATATGGAAAATCGATAATGGAAAAAATCGGTTTATAGAAGTAGTGGTCTGATTTTAATCAAATTTGATACACTCATATACAAAGACATAAGAAACGATATTCAGAAGTTTCAAGGTTGCAATTCTCACAATAGTGCAGAAAATCGATTATATATATATATATATATATATATATCTATCTATATATATATATATATATATATATATATATATATATATATGTTTGTGTGTGTGCTTGTTTATCTGCCTGCATGTTTGTGTATTTTTCAGCCATTTTATTTTAGTTTTTGCTTCGGGTTTGGCTCTAAGTAGGTATAATTGCAGTTCTTAGTCTCAGCCATGATACTTTTTACTCAGAGGACTTATTTAGCCTTCAAAATTCAGTTTACGACGAAAAAACTTATTTGATATCGATACCAGGAAATCAAAATTTGACTTACATCCATTCATTTTTCTTTCAGTCTACGCTTTCGCTTTAACTGGAAACAACTATTGCTTTCTAGTCTTTTGTGCCAACGTCCAAAGAGTCTGAGCTCCAGGACCATGGATTAGTTTTAAAGCTTTCTTTGTTTCTAGCGAAATTGTCCTGTTTCTTAATACTTTACTCAACTTCTGGAATGCTTCTTTCGCCATGCCACTTCGCCTTCGGATCTCAGTGTCGCACTTTCCGTCTTCTATTATAACACTTCTCAGGTATTTAATGATTTTTTAGAAAATTTTAAAATAGAATAAAATGAAAACGAAAGAAAAAACAATTTGAGAAAAAAGAGGAAGAAAAATAAGAAAAAAAAGAAAAAATGTGTACCTGGAAATAATTTTGCCTTCACTTTTAAAGGCAGAAGTACACTCATATTTTACTAAAAAGTTCAGTGAACTATACAAAAAAATTGACAAAAAAATGTCTTTCTAAATTTTGATATAATTCAGTCTAAATAGTTTCAACTGCTTGAGATTTTCTTATGAATGCCACGCATGGCGCTAAAACCATTCGATGGTATTTAATCTATCAGCGGTCGGCGACCGCTTTCTGAGATCAATGGTTAAAAAATGATTCGAGCAAATAACGCCTGCAGGTCTAACCAAGAACGATTCTTATTCGAACCCCGTAAATTTAAACCCTCATATATATGTATATATATATATTAACACCACCGCTTTTTTAGATCAATCGTTAAAAATGGATTCGAGTAAATAAAGCCTGCAAGTCTATGCAAGGACCATTGTTCTCCGAACCCCGTAGATATAAACTATCAGCTATGGACCACCGCTTTCCCAGATCAACTTTTAAGAACGGATTCGATAAATGAAGCCTGAAGGTCTTAGCAAACAAAGAACTACATCAAATGACAGAGAGAACATCATCTGAGGACTTTTAAGAGCAGAAACGGCAGAGATATATACTACATGTCTCTAGAAGAGAAATAATCACATAACCAAGATATTAAATTTCTACGCTAGTTCAAACAAAAGGTTCGGGAAAAAAAACAATGCAGTAAAGAGATATTTCAGCCACTCACTCAGTGATGTTTTTACCCAATATTGCTAATTTCTCAGAAACGTGCATACATTAAATTAACGTCGTTTTCTCTGATAGTTCATTTATTGCATAACAATTGTTTATCTATGAGGCCTTGGAAAGAAGAATTATATATATATATATATATATATATATATATATATATATATATATATATATATATATACTAATGAGCTGTGATACAGCGAAACAGATCTGTCTGGGGATGACTATTTACGATCTAACACCCTGATTGAGCACTCTGTAAAAATGGTAGACTTTGAACAAGCAGTTGCTACTCAGGCATCTACGCATCGCTCTTTCAGTAATGAATTAGAGTACTCTGGCTACTGGCGTATGATACATAATACGATAAAAGTTTGCTTCCTTCTACCGATCGCCCATAGCTCAGTAGTAGAATCGCCGACTGACATCACTTCGCTCGGGTTTCAATCCTCGGTTAAAAGCAATCAGATGTCTAGCAGTACTGATTAGCTGTGATACAGCAAAACAGGTCTGTCTACAGATGACTATATATATGTATATATATATTAGTGTGTGCCGTATAAAAAGATACGCATTTTTTCGTAATGTAAGATTTGGGCGCAGAATAAACACGCGGAACATGTTAAAAAGGAGACTAACTTATGATTCATACAAATACGTACATTCATTACAGTATTTATATTTTTCGGAATATTGTCCACATCTTTGTTCCCATTTGTGAGACGTTTCCTCGTTGTACACTTTGGCCTTCTTCAGGTGCTAGGAATTTCGAACTAAACCCTTTATTACAATCACTGGGGTATTTGTAATTATTCCTTGCCTGGACCTTTTTTCTCTTAGTCATGGGTTGTCTCACTCTAAACCTGTAAGTTACTTGTTCACCACTTCTATAGACAAGGACGTACAGACATATCTATCTATCTATCTATCTATCTATCTATCTATCTATCTATCTATCTATCTATCTATCATTCTCAGTCTGTCCATATCTATCTATCTATCTATCTATCTATCTATCTATCTATCTATCTATCTATCTATCACAGTCTGTCCATATCTATCTATCTATCTATCTATCTATCTATCTATCTATCTATCTATCTATCTATCTATCTCAGTCTGTCCATATCTATCTATCTATCTATCTATCTATCTATCTATCTATCTATCTCAGTCTGTCCATATCTATCTATCTATCTATCTATCTATCTATCTATCTATCTATCTATAAGAGCATGTTGATTATCTATCTATCTATCTATCTATCTATCTATCTATCTATCTATCTATCTATATTTCTATCTATCTATCTATCTCAGTCTGTCCATATCTATCTATCTATCTATCTATCTATCTATCTATCTATCTATCTATCTCAGTCTGTCCATATCTATCTATCTATCTATCTATCTATCTATCTATCTATCTATCTATCTATCTCAGTCTGTCCATATCTATCTATCTATCTATCTATCTATCTATCTATCTATATATATATATATATATATATATATATATATATATATCTATAAGTGCCTGTTGACTATCTATCTATCTATCTATCTATCTATCTATCTATCTCAGTCTGTCCATATCTATCTATCTATCTATCTATCTATCTATCTATCTATCTATCTATCTCAGTCTGTCCATATCTATCTATCTATCTATCTATCTATCTATCTATCTATCCATCTATCTATCTATCTATAAGAGCCTGTTGACTATCACTATCTATCTATCTATCTATCTATCTATCTATCTATCTATCTATCTATCTATCTATCTCAGTCTGTCCATATCTATCTATCTATCTATCTATCTATCTATCTATCTATCTATCTATCTATCTATCTCAGTCTGTTCATATCTATCTATCTATCTATCTATCTATCTATCTATCTATCTATCTATCTATCTATAAGAGCCTGTTGATTATCTATCTATCTATCTATCTATCTATCTATCTATAAGAGCCTGTTGATTATCTACTCCTGTACAAATAATGTAGGGAAAATAATTAAGTCACATAACGAAAAAACATTAAGGAAACTTAACGAAAACAAACTACCTCCGACACCCCCATGCAACTGTAGAATAAAGGAAAGATGCCCGGTAAACGGGAAATGTAACATAGGAAATGTAGTATATAAAGCAACGATATTCCCTGAAGAGAATAAAAAAGAAGAAAAAATATATATAGGTATATCAGCCGGAAAATGGAAACAACGCCTATATTGCCACAGACATTCCTTCAGAAACCCTTCCCTAAGAAACCAAACCGCCTTATCGAAACGATTTTGGGCACTGAAGGAGAAAGGAATGACCCCAAAAATAAGATGGGAAATTATCAAGAGAGCATTCGCTACACCTAGTTTCAGGAATAGATGCAACTTATGCCTAGAGGAGAAGATCCAATAGGACACGCAGAAAAAGACCAACTTTTGAACCAGAGATGCGAATTAATATACAAGTGTAGACACAGAAACCGGTACAAACTACCATAATAGGAAAAGAAAAAATGGACTTACTACCACATGACCACAGAAACACCAGGGAAATACAAACCCCCTAAATTACCCATAAGGACTCCGAAAAGTCGGAAGGGCACTTGGACTAAATTTAAGAAACATTAAATTTAAGAAACATTATAACTGCTATGAGGACATATATGGCCCAACATTGGTACCTAGACCCTTGGACGGATTTAGGGATTTTTGATTGGGGTGTATTGATTTGATTGGGGTTCATTGTTATTGTATTGTATTTTATAAAATTGTTATTGTATTGTATTTTATTTAAATTTAAATGGAATTTTATTAATATGGTAGTCTATTTCTTGATTATAAATTACTTAAATTAATAAATTACTTTAATTATAGGAAAGGGTTAGAAAATTATATCTAAAGACTAAAAACTTAATTTGATTTAATCTTTAGATGTAAAGGTGATTGATTTAAATTAGTTTAAAGGAAAATATACTTTATGTAATATGTTATGTATATTTTATGTAATATTTCTTAATCTAAATTTCAAGTAACCTATAAATTGTCTTCTAATAATATTTAATGTATTAACATTAGCATATGTTTTAGATTTGAATTTTGGCTTATATTTTAGAATTTATGTTTATGTTTTATATTGAATTGAATTTAAATTACTTTCTAGCCTATATTCCTAATACACTGTATTTCTCTTAAATGTTGATGATTTACTTTTAGGGTTATTTTAATGGTTTTTAAAGGTTTTTAATGGTTTTAATTGAATTTAATATTGAATTTAAATCGGGATCTATTGGATGGCAAGGATTGACTTATTAATATCAATTTAGCTAAAATTGGATGAACTAGGATTGACGCCCAGATAGTATGAATTGAAAAACTAATAAATTACCCTCTAGATGTGAAGTAGGAGAAGATAAGATAGCTGAAGCTACTCAGTAGAGAGTGGATAGAAGTAGACACCAAGTCGGAAAATGGTCTCTAGTGAAGACAGATAAGAGGAGGTGCGAAAATTAGCATACTAGTGGGA
>JBBBDQ010001283.1:2842500-2852500 GCA_037127315.1 Ascarosepion bandense | reverse complement strand
CAATCATCCCTAACTCTTGTTTACGCTTTGGAAAACAGAAACTAAAGCCGTCATTAATACATGGTCGACGTAACCATCTGCCGTCTTCTTTTTTCCATAGGGATCCATTATGTCAGTGTTGATAAGATGGACGCTATTAAATTGGCCTGCTTCCTGCCTCGTTACTCGAACTGCCATTGTACTACAGTATATATTACTGTTTACACCGACCAGGCCATCACTTGTTCTTATCGTCTGCCATCAGCCATCTTTCCATACAGTCTAGCGGGAAGTTGTATGAATTTGTTGCTGCCAAATCAATTTAAAATCAGGAAGCAAAAACGGGTCCGTGAGGAGGTTGCCCGTGTGTATATTTCTATCAAACGAAAATGATTGACTATTTTTGGTTAGGAGAGACATTTTTGTCAGCTGTGCTTGTATGTCTTTGGAAACTTTTTTTTTGTTTATTAAGGTTTCTAACTATAGAAAGCGTCTTCTTTAATTAATTTTTTACTTATTTTCCACTGTTTTTTTTCGCCATTGTCTCTTCCTCTGTGTAATTCTTTCTATTATACACTTTTTATGTAACCACTGAATGTATTTTTCTTATATTTATTTTGTTCATATTTGAGCGCCTAGAAATACGAGTTAACTAGCTTGTTTCAAAACAGAGGCCGCGATCGATCGAATAGGAATTGCTATCGTAACGATTAAGCGGCTCTGAAAACAGGGTCGCAAAGCAGAGTTCCAGGCTCTACCATATATAGTTCATTCAGAACATCATTAATCTTTTTTTTATCATGACCAACCTGAAATATTAGTTTTTCTAAGCGCATCTTAAATGAGGCACAAGGCCGTATATATGAGGCACCCAGTTAGAATCGAACCCAGTAATCAGAAGTAAATTTCAAGCGGCACATGCTTGCTAACCATTGCACTCTGTCGATGTGTCCCGGCCCAGCTTTAATCCTATGGTAAACTGAGTTCTGTGTAAGCCAATTTCGAAGGAAATTTCTGAATTCAAAATCGTGATAAAGGAGACAGGAAAGTTTTTTTTAAATAATTCATCCCAGTTCACAAACAATAAATGAAACAAACCTTTAGAAAGCCATGATAGGCTACGTCTTGAATGGACGTAATGTGATAGATTTATAGCGCGGCGTTGCTCTGGTGTAATGAAAGCTTTAAAACTAATCCATGCTCCTGGAGCTCAGACTTTTTGGACGTTGGCACGAAAGACTAAAAAGCAATAGTTGTTTCCAGTTAAAGCGAAACCGTAGACGGAAAGAAAAATGAATGGATGTAAGTTAAATTTTGATTTCCTGGTATCGGTATCAAATTTTCTGCACTAATAATAACTGCAACCTTGAAACTTCTGAATATCGTTTCTTTTTTTTTTTCTATGAGTGTATCGAATTTGATTAAAATCGGGCCACACCTTCTATAACCCGATTTCTTCGATTATCGATTTTCGATATTTATCGGGGGTACCTCGACACAAAACCTAGCTAAGAACACTCGCAGACGCTTATAGTACAATTGTGTAAATATTCAAGGTATTATGGTTTTATTTCATAATTTCTTTAATTTTAATGGTTTAATGTGATAGTCTACATTCGGAATAGACATCATCTAATTGTCTTATGCTTAATATGAGCGGGGTTTTATTTCATGATTCGTAATTTAGTAGTTTAATAAGGTAGCCTACGTGTTGAATGTGCATCATATTATAGTGTTATGTTTAATATACAGGTGGTTGTATATCTTTTTTTAATAGTTTAGTGATTTAATTTGATAGTCTAGGCTTTGAATGGACATCATATGATAGTTTTATGTTTAATATAATTATAGTTTTATTTCGGAATTTTAATTTTAGTGATTTAATAGCATAGTCTACGTCCTGAATGGACATTAGTGTTATGTTTAACATGTTAGTGGTTTTATTTTATTTTATTTTTTTAATAATCAAATCGCCCCAAGCAAGACATTTTACTGCCACTGATTTGCAGGGGGTGAAGGTGAAGAGAAAGTGTGGTTAGATATAGGAAATGTCAGAAGCAGGGTGATAGACGGGTAAGGATACCGAGGCTGAGTTGGGAAGAGTGTTTGAGAGAATGGTTGCGAGTTAGTATGTTAGGAGGTGTCTATTGACCTTACATATAAATTACTAGAGATTGTAGTTGTCGGAGAAGCAATCCTGTGGAAGGGAATTCCACAGGCGGAAAGTGCGAGAAAAGAAGCTGTTGGAGTAGAATTGCGGTTACATTTTATCGGTTTCACTCTAGGAGGAAAGTTATGTGAAAGAGTGACAGGTTATAGGGTATGTCAGTAAGTATGTCATGAGTGGAGTGGATGGAGAAAGGAGCTTGAGAGAGAGGATGCAAGTTAGTGAGATAGGAGATGACTACTGACTTTATATTTAAATTGTTGGAGATTGTAGCTGTCGGGGAAAGCAAGTAAATGGAAGGGAATTCCACAGGTGGGAAGTGCAAGAAAAAAAGCTGGTGGAGTAGAATTTGTGTTTACATTTTATTGGTTTCACAGTAAAATGGTGGGACTTATTTGCTAATCTTGTGGTTCGAGTAAATTCATATATAGGGGGCACCAGTGAGCTAATGTATATGATTTTCAATTTTAGTGATTTCATTTGATCGTCTACATCCCAAATGGAGATAGCATAAATTGCTCAATACTCGTATTAAGTCGTGGTTCTCGTTGGAAATATTTTAAGAAAAACACCCGAATTAAAGATAGGGAAGAAGCTGTTTAATGATATAAAATATTATAATGAGATAGAAAAAAGCGATTAGCGCTGTATCAAAATTTTTGAAGATTGTATCTAACAGAGAACTTAGTAAACAAACGCGAGTTCCACAGACTGGAAGTTAACGAAGTGGAACTGTTGGATTACAAATGGCGGCTGCACTTAACTATTTCGACGGGAAAATGGTGGGACCTTGATGCCAGTCTAGTAGCACGCATAATTTATTTGAATACTATAGTTAGTGAAGTAATAATTGCGACGGTATTTACCCACCTTCCCACGTAAGGCGAAATGTGACACAAGGTCTATTTAATATGGGTCTTCCCGGTCATATAGCCAGACCAATAATATCTGTCTATCTTTCCCTAATGGTGATTCTACCCTTCGGCGGAACCACCACTGGGTAAGTGATCTTTGCTCGAAAGCAGAGAGCTGACAGTGTCGTAGTAGCAGTGGCAGATGCCGACTGCGACGGCATTTACCCACTTTCCCACATAAGGCGAGATGTGACACAAGGTCTTTTTAATGTGGGTCTTCCCGGCCATAGAGCCAGGCCAAAAATATCTGTTTATCTTTCCCCAATCGTGATTCTACCCTTCGGTGGAACCACAACTGGGTTACTGCTCTCTGCCCGAAGGCAGAGAGGACTCTCCACCCGAAGGCAAAGAGCTGACAGTGTCATAGTAGCAGAGGCAAATGCCGACTGCGTTTCATTTTCTGTGAGCTGATGTTCCTTTTATCGTCAGCGGAAGATTCTATGCTTAACAATTTAGCGTAGGTAGGTCGTCTTTTGACACAACACTTTTACTGTTCTGTGCCTAATTTACACGTATTGAATATATACAGGGGACTGTCAATTGAAAAATATTAATAGATATCTCTCACGGAATATTGAAAGGTTGCTCCGAGTTCGAACTTCGTTAAACACATTGTTAGACTTTTCGAGAAAATTGAAGATCAATGTGCATGGGAAAGCATGCAGGGGTGTCTATTTAATTAAAAGGATGACTAATCATTGCTTTGCAGAACTGATTGCATTGGCCGAATGGAAAATCAACGCAGTTTCCATTCCTGGCGACAGACATGTTTTTTTTTAATAAGTACATAATAAGTATGTCTTGGCAGATAGACGTTTATTTCAGTTTTAAGAAAACGTGAAGGTCTACCCAAAAACGTGTATACTAATATTTGCAGTAACAGCAAAGAATACAAACGGATTACAAATGGCGGCTGCACTTAAATGTTTCGAAAAAAACATGGCGGCTGCACTAAAATGTTTCGAGAAAAACATGGCGGCTGCACTAAAATGTTTCGAGAAAAACATGGCGGCTGCACTTAAATGTTTCGAGAAAAACATGGCGGCTGCACTTAAATGTTTCGAGAAAAACATGGCGGCTGCACTAAAATGTTTCGAGAAAAACATGGCGGCTGCACTAAAATGTTTCGAGAAAAACATGGCGGCTGCACTTAAATGTTTCGAGAAAAACATGGCGGCTGCACTTAAATGTTTCGAGAAAAACATGGAGGCTGCACTTAAATGTTTCGAGAAAAACATGGCGGCTGCACTTAAATGTTTCGAGAAAAACATGGAGGCTGCACTTAAATGTTTCGAGAAAAACATGGAGGCTGCACTTAAATGTTTCGAATAAACACACATGCATGCATGCACAAACACACACACGCACACACACACACACATATATATTTGTATATATCTATTATATTTGACAGATTTCTGAAGAAGCTTAATAAATTGAATCATGTTAGATTAAGTCACATTTCCTATTTTTCTTTATTCTAGCATATATTTCTGAAAATATACTGTTAAATGTAAGAGACAACGAGTATCTATTATGTTCAATCATGAGCCGTTCTAAATATCGTATTTTAGCTTTAATTTCATGTGAAAATAAAGACAAAAATTCTCCAACATTTGAATAATTTTTTAATAAGTTTTTTCTAAGCTTTCGGCTCACATGAGCCATTTTCGAAGAGGTTGTAAGGACGTTAACATAAAAACATCCACCATCAAAGAGAATTTAATCTTCGGATCTCTGTGTCGCACTTTGCATCTTCATTTAGAACACTTCCCAGATATTTAAATTTTTGTACCTGCTTGATTTTAATATCCTCCACCTGTATTTGGTATTCTGTGTTGCTCTTTTTGCTGATCAAGATTGTATATTAAATGACTCTATTCTCACATATAAGTTAAAAATGTCTAAACTTTCTTTGAAGCGGTGGATCTACGAGCATAAAAGCCACTAACAATTGGGGATACGTTCCAACTGTCTTGTATTGCATAAAAATAACGTAGAACCCAGTTTTGCTAAGGTCGCACTACCTACCAAGTCTGCAGGAAGACCTAAGGCAGGTCGTGGTTTGTTGTTATGGCTCCATTTCATATTTTTTTTATATCTCCCTAACATTCCTAGCGTTACATATACAAAGTTCTCCTTAGTGTGTAGGCTGTGCTTAACAAGACAATTTTTTGTATATCTCTTAATGTGGAGTTTCCGGGGATTTTTTCAATGTGTTGTTTTGTTCCATTTTTTATCATTCCAAGTGCACCTACTATCACTTGTACGATACTTGTTTTCAATTTCCACATTTTTTCTATTTCAATTTCCAGGTCTTTATATTTTGACAGTTTTTCGAATTCCTTGGTTGCGATGTTGCAATCCGCTGGGCAAGCCATATCAATTAATAAGCAAGATTTTTTTTTTGGTGGGGGGGTAACAATACCTTATTTGCTTCAATATTCCTGTCTGTGTAGATGGTGTAGTTCCATAGAACGGTGACATGTATTTCTGTAACCGTTGCTGGGTGATGTTCATACCAGTGTTTGTTTACATATTTTCCATAGTGTTTGCCCATTGTCCAGTGTAAATATTGTCCCACTCTATCGTGACGATTTTTATATTCATTTGGGGCAAGTACGGGACATCCTGAGATTAGATGGTCTATTGCTCCTTGGTATTTATCAGAGAACCACATTATTATGTATAATAAATAAAGTTCCTAGTGAAAAGACTTTAGTCTTGCGCTGCAAGAATAAAACCTTCCGTTTCAGACTTTAATCCAGATGCCCGTAACCATCAATGAGTATTAACTTTATCAACATTGGGCTTATTAGCACAGTCTGGATATTGACTATGCAGAGATTTGTCTTGTCAGCTTTGTTTCATTAGTGTAAGAGTTTTATCCTTGGCTTGCTATTTCATATTTCTTACCGCAGTAATTTGTTCTTGGCTTCTGTTTCTACATTTCTACAGAATCTACTGAATGTAAATCTTGTTTGTATTTACTGCCTAGTTTCATTATTGAATATTTTTCTTTCTGTTTTCATGTTGTTTGGTTACTTATATCACCTAGTCCTCTGTTCTCTCTATATATGTTAGTAAGCCAATAGTTGTTGCCTTGTATGGCAATTATAGCTGTAAATGCAAATATTACTCCATCAACTTCTTTTCTCGCACTTCCCGCCTGTAGAATTCCCTTCTGCATACTTGCTTTCCCGACAGCTATAATCTACGGGAATTTAAATGTAAATTCAATAGTCATCTCCTTTCTCACTAACATACATCCTCTCTCTCATGCTTTTTCCTTCGTCCACCCCACTCTCATCAGTATTCATTTCCTTTTCCTACTCTCTTCCTGACACCCCCTGCAACCTCTTACTTCTCATAACATTCCTCCTTTGCAACCCCCTGCACAACAGTTGCAGTAAAATACCTTGATTGGAGCGACACGATTATAAAAAAACAAACAAACAATATATATATATATATATAAAATACTTTTGTTCTGAAAGTATCAAATTATATATAACATATCAATAGTTCAATGTATAACATTGGGTTTAAAATATAATTCGCAGAAACATCAAAAATTGAGTACAAAAAATTTCGGCATTAAATACCGCATAGAGGTTGATAAGCCGCTTAACTAAAATCAACCATTCAACTATCATAGTGATCGAAAATGATGAAATCCAGAAATTAGACAATCATGAACCTCCACTTATCACTTGTAGCTCTTAATATTTTACCGCTTGGTATTTCTTCCTAACCCCTCTCCGCCATTCAGTTAATCACGCCTCTCAAGTAAGCCTCGTGCTTCTTTCCCTTGGCTCTCTTTCCTTCTTTCCTTGTAAGTATTAGATTCTTCAGGCCCTCTTTCCTTATTACGTATGCCACGAACCTCAGCTGTCTCTACCTGGTGTTAAGTATGAGTTTTCTTCTCGTTTGCACACTCTCCATCACTCCGTTGTTGCTCCCTGCTCGGATCATGTTATCCTCATTATCCTTCAGTAGAACAACTTTTTTGATGCCTCAAGACTCTCCATCATTGAAGAGATCATCTAACTTTTGCTGCTATACCGAAGGACAGATATCACATCTGTTGCTTCTTTGTTTGCAAAGAGATTCTCTTGTTTCTCTGGCTGGCTTTTGAAATGTGCCCTTAGCCATGCCAATTCGTCTATAGCATGACCGTATCAGTAGCAGCTTAAGCTGGTGGTTGTAGCAGTAATTGTGTGTGACAAAAGCTTTTTTCGCTTTATCTTTTTACGGTTCTCAGCCTTTCTTTCCTCTTTGCCAAACAGAAGGGTAGTAAAGAGGGAGAGAGTAGGAGGAGAGAGCCTATAGCATTACGGTATCAGTAGCACCTTAAACTGGTGGTTGTAGCAGTAATTGTGTGTCTGTATGCGTGTATACTGTACAATAATAGTAAGAATAGGTAGTTTTGTTGTTGTATCCTGCGACCTAATAACGAAATTTCTGGACTCTACTCCCTTGGCCATTACACAGTTGGTCTTTTCTGCTTACAATGGACACAGGAGCCTTGATTTTTCAGTAATAAAAAATTCTCTTTTAAAATCTCTCACAAAATAATGTACTGTATTTTGGTTATGGTCAGGGCATACGCCGTTTAATAGATAAGATTACAGTAAAGTTGCGTCTGCGGACATTACTTACATAGACCTAAACTTATTTATAAATGAAACTTTGTGTGTGCGTGTGTGATGTGTGTGTGTGTGACTGTGTTTGTTTGTGTGTCCGTTACCTATAGACTCCGAAACGGCTGAACTGAACCGATTTTCTTGCACAGTTGTACTATAAGCGACTTCGAGTGTTCTTAGCTAGTTTTTGTGTCGAATAACCGCCAATAAATATCGAAAATCGATAATCGAAAAAATCGGGTTATCGAAGGAAGAGTCCGATTTTAATTTGATACTCTCATAGACAAAGACATAAGAAACGATATTCAGAAGTTTCAAGGTTGCAGTTCTTACAATAGTGCAGAAAATCGATAATATATATAAAAGGAAAGATGTTTGTTTGCGTGTCTGTTTATCTGCCTGTATATCTGCATTTTTTTCTGCCCTTTTATTTTAGTTTTTGCTTCGGGTTTGGCTCTAAGTCAGTATAATTGTAGTTCTTAGTCTCAGCCATGATACCATTTACTCAGAGGACGTATTTAGCCTTCAAAATTCAGTTTACGACGAAAAAAATTTATTTGATATCGATACCAGGAAATCAAAATTTGACTTACATCCATTTATTTTTCTTTCAGTCTACGGTTTCACTTTAACTGGAAACAACTATTGATTTTTAGTCTTTCGTGCCAACGTCCAAAGTGTCTGAGCTCCAGGACCATGGATTAGTTTTAAAGCTTTCATTACACCCGAGCAACACCGGGCTATACTGCTAGTATTTTAATAAAAATACACTGTGTTATTGTTAATTTATTATTCAATACAATTATGTATGAAGACCTTACTATCATTTATAGTATGAGAAAGTAAACTTTTTGAGGAAATCATAATTATCCTTCTGGGGAAATTCCACGGGTTCCGCTAGTAATATAAGGCTACAGTAAAGTAGCTTCTATGGACATTGCTTTTATAGATATTTTAATAAAATTACACTCTGTGTTATCGTTATTTTATTATCCAATACCTTTATGTTTGAAAACGTTGCTATCATTTGTAGTATAACAAAGTAAATTTTTTTCCAGGAAATCATACTTATCCTTCCGTGGAAATTCCACGGGTTCCATTAGTTATTATAATTTTGTGACACAAGTCTTGCTAATTAACCCAAAACTGTAGATGGTGAGGTGAATTCATATTTTTCACTGGCGTGTTTGCACGTAAGTGAATATTATTAAAACAAGTAGACTTGGAACTCGGGTCTCCGATTAAGAATTCTGAGTCATTATCGATTAAGCCAACCTCACTTTCAAGTTCTACAGAGCCTGTTATTCCAAAGCGGTCACCCATCTAGGTACTGACCAGTGTTAATGTTACTTAACTTTGGTGATATTACTAAAACCGGTGTTTCAGCGTGACATGGCCGTCAGCCTCTTATTCCCTAAGAAAATTGTTCTGAATTCTCTACCTGATATGACGATAATTTGTAATTTTTTTTTTTTTTACTCAGGGGGCTACAGAAGAGAGTTAAAGTTTTAGACAAAAAAGATTGAAGATAAAGACAAACCAGCTAGAGGGGAAGAAAGAGAAATGGCAAGAGAAGGATATGAAAACAGGTGTGAGGACAGTTATGAAGGTAGAGAGAAAGGAAAAGAACAAGATACAAGGGGTGATGTGTAAAGGGCTGGAGTTAAGTGGATAAAAGATGGGAATTGACTTTGCATTTTAATTCCTGGAGGTTGTAGCCGTCAGGAAAGCATATATATGGAAAGGAGTTCCTTAGGCTGGAAGCGCGAGAAAAAATTCTACTGGAATAGAATTGTCGCCTATATTTTGTTGATCTAACTGTAAAAGCGTGGGACCTTGTTGCCAGTCTGGTTGCCCGAGCAAATTCCAAGTTCCTTAGAGTACTTGATTGCTATTTGATGTCAGTTCTTCAATGCGGTAGTGAATGCTGGACAATATCATCAAAAATGAAGGAAAAACATGAAGCAGCTGAAATGTGGTTCTACAGAAGGATGCTGCGGATATTATGGACCGAGCATGTGAGCAATGATGAGTTGTTGGAAAGAATGGAAACGAAAAGGAAATTAATACTGAGCATCAGGAAGAGACAACTAAGTTCCATGACTATGTAATCAGGATGGAGAGCTTGGAGAACCTGATACTAACAGGTCAGATAGAGGAAAAATAGACAAAGGAAAGCAGCAGAAAACATATTTGAATGGTCTGAGCGGGTGGATGATAGAACGGGGTTTGCATGGTGTCACAGGAGAAAGTGTATTCTTAGCCACTAGGAATAGGAAGACGTGGAGGGTCAT
>JBBBDQ010001283.1:2690000-2837500 GCA_037127315.1 Ascarosepion bandense | reverse complement strand
TGAGTACCGAGCTTCATTGGGATTTGTTTTCGTTTTTTTTAAAGGGCAGGGTCCCCAAGTCCTACCATGTTATTTAACCCATAACTAGAGGGAAGGTACGGATTAATATCTTTCCCAAGGGTACCAGTGCTTAAGTGAATGCAGGGTATTCAACTGGAATTCGAAATCGGCTCACCGATTTCTCTTTCCGACCCCACTGCACCACAACGCACATCAGTCACTAAACGCTTACAGCACCTGGTATTCCCAAACGGTCACCCATCTAAGTACTTCCCAGGCTCAACGTTGCTTAACTTCGGTGATCGAGCGAGAACCGGTGTATTCAACGTGATATGGCCGTAAGCTCAGAAGTTGGATGTTGAAATGTGGAACGTTAAAATATTTCGTGTGTACATTAAAGTAAAGATTTATTAACAGAATAACAAAACCGGAAGAAGAAAACTATAAGTGAAATTCCATTAACTGAACACTATAATTAATGGGGAGAAGAAAAATGTTCTTTGAGAAAATGCATGCAGCTTTGTAGTTAAAATTGTTTAAAGAGAAATGTAAGTATTTGAAATGTCCACAGAAGTTTAGAGTTCTTGATTGAATATTAGTAAAGAGCTAAGTGTCCCGGGGCCGTATAATAATAGTAGTAAAATGTAAAGTCTAATGTTCCTTTGTGTGTAGTAAGCGAATTGTGATTGCCATGTTCCTTCCTCTTTGTGGTAGGTCGGCAACAGAGTGAGAGAGAAGGTAAAACAAATAAAGAAATTGTACTTAGAGCGTCCTGTTGTTGTTGTTGTTGTTGTTGTTGTTGTTGTTGCTCTCTTTAGCGGAAGAAAAGGAAAATTGGAAGAGGTCGAATGAATCTGACATGCCCTACGTCTGGGTGGCGTGGAGTGAAATTTCTTTTGTTACATTACGATAAGGTCCGTCAGCTAACCGCTCCCATGTCGAACTAGTTTTGAATGGTCACTGACCTGGTTAAAAGAGGGAAGTTTATCAAGTAGCCGGCTCCAGCAAGCATTTTCACTTAGGTGGGAAAAAACGTTTGACTGATGTCATATGAATTTTCGATTTGCTATCCAAGCGTCCCGGGGCCGTATACTGATAGTAGTAAAATGTAAAGTCTAATGTTCCTTTGTGTGTAGTAAGCGAATTGTGATTGCCATGTTCCTTCCTCTTTGTGGTAGGTCGGCAACAGAGTGAGAGAGAAGGTAAAACAAATAAAGAAATTGTACTTAGAGCGTCCTGTTGTTGTTGTTGTTGTTGTTGTTGTTGTTGCTCTCTTTAGCGGAAGAAAAGGAAAATTGGAAGAGGTCGAATGAATCTGACATGCCCTACGTCTGGGTGGCGTGGAGTGAAATTTCTTTTGTTACATTACGATAAGGTCCGTCAGCTAACCGCTCCCATGTCGAACTAGTTTTGAATGGTCACTGACCTGGTTAAAAGAGGGAAGTTTATCAAGTAGCCGGCTCCAGCAAGCATTTTCACTTAGGTGGGAAAAAACGTTTGACTGATGTCATATGAATTTTCGATTTGCTATCCAAGCGTCCCGGGGCCGTATACTGATAGTAGTAAAATGTAAAGTCTAATGTTCCTTTGTGTGTAGTAAGCGAATTGTGATTGCCATGTTCCTTCCTCTTTGTGGTAGGTCGGCAACAGAGTGAGAGAGAAGGTAAAACAAATAAAGAAATTGTACTTAGAGCGTCCTGTTGTTGTTGTTGTTGTTGTTGTTGTTGTTGCTCTCTTTAGCGGAAGAAAAGGAAAATTGGAAGAGGTCGAATGAATCTGACATGCCCTACGTCTGGGTGGCGTGGAGTGAAATTTCTTTTGTTACATTACGATAAGGTCCGTCAGCTAACCGCTCCCATGTCGAACTAGTTTTGAATGGTCACTGACCTGGTTAAAAGAGGGAAGTTTATCAAGTTGCCGGCTCCAGCAAGCATTTTCACTTAGGTGGGAAAAAACGTTTGACTGATGTCATATGAATTTTCGATTTGCTATCCAAGCGTCCCGGGGCCGTATACTGATAGTAGTAAAATGTAAAGTCTAATGTTCCTTTGTGTGTAGTAAGCGAATTGTGATTGCCATGTTCCTTCCTCTTTGTGGTAGGTCGGCAACAGAGTGAGAGAGAAGGTAAAACAAATAAAGAAATTGTACTTAGAGCGTCCTGTTGTTGTTGTTGTTGTTGTTGTTGTTGTTGTTGCTCTCTTTAGCGGAAGAAAAGGAAAATTGGAAGAGGTCGAATGAATCTGACATGCCCTACGTCTGGGTGGCGTGGAGTGAAATTTCTTTTGTTACATTACGATAAGGTCCGTCAGCTAACCGCTCCCATGTCGAACTAGTTTTGAATGGTCACTGACCTGGTTAAAAGAGGGAAGTTTATCAAGTTGCCGGCTCCAGCAAGCATTTTCACTTAGGTGGGAAAAAACGTTTGACTGATGTCATATGAATTTTCGATTTGCTATCCAAGCGTCCCGGGGCCGTATACTGATAGTAGTAAAATGTAAAGTCTAATGTTCCTTTGTGTGTAGTAAGCGAATTGTGATTGCCATGTTCCTTCCTCTTTGTGGTAGGTCGGCGGCAGAGTAAAAGAGAAGGTAAAACAAATAAAGAAATTGTACTTAGAGCGTCCTGTTGTTGTTGTTGTTGTTGTTGTTGTTGTTGCTGCTCTCTTTAGCGGAAGAAAAGGAAAATTGGAAGAGGTCGAATGAATCTGACATGCCCTACGTCTGGGTGGCGTGGAGTGAAATTTCTTTTGTTACATTACGATAAGGTCCGTCAGCTAACCGCTCCCATGTCGAACTAGTTTTGAATGGTCACTGACCTGGTTAAAAGAGGGAAGTTTATCAAGTTGCCGGCTCCAGCAAGCATTTTCACTTAGGTGGGAAAAAACGTTTGACTGATGTCATATGAATTTTCGATTTGCTATCCAAGCGTCCCGGGGCCGTATACTGATAGTAGTAAAATGTAAAGTCTAATGTTCCTTTGTGTGTAGTAAGCGAATTGTGATTGCCATGTTCCTTCCTCTTTGTGGTAGGTCGGCAACAGAGTGAGAGAGAAGGTAAAACAAATAAAGAAATTATACTTAGAGCGTCCTGTTGTTGTTGTTGTTGTTGTTGTTGTTGTTGTTGTTGTTGTTGCTCTCTTTGGCGGCGTGGTGTGAACATGAAGGAAAGGAACATTAAAAGAAGAGATCGAATGAATCTGTGAGGTGCCATACGTCCGGGTCGGCTTCTTGAAATTTGTTTTGTTACATTGTTACGAGGTCCGAAGTCCGTCAGCTAACCACCCCCATGTTGGACTGTCTTGACCGGTCACGGAATATCTTCCAGTAGTTAAATTTCTCACGTGACTGGCTCCCAGAGGCATATTCTTCTTTAGGAGTAAAAAAAAAAAAAAAAAAACAAAAAAAACGGTTGATTGACTTCATAATATGATTTTTTTGATTTCTTATCTAATTAGGGTCCCGAGCTTCATTGGGATTTGTTTTCGTTTTTTTTAAAGGGCAGGGTCCCCAAGTCCTACCATGTTATTTAACCCATAACTAGAGGGAAGGTACGGATTAATATCTTTCCCAAGGGTACCAGTGCTTAAGTGAATGCAGGGTATTCAACTGGAATTCGAAATCGGCTCACCGATTTCTCTTTCCGACCCCACTGCACCACAACGCACATCAGTCACTAAACGCTTACAGCACCTGGTATTCCCAAACGGTCACCCATCTAAGTACTGCCCAGGCTCAACGTTGCTTAACTTCGGTGATCGAGCGAGAACCGGTGTATTCAACGTGATATGGCCGTAAGCTCAGAAGTTGGATGTTGAAATGTGGAACGTTAAAATATTTCGTGTGTACATTAAAGTAAAGATTTATTAACAGAATAACAAAACCGGAAGAAGAAAACTATAAGTGAAATTCCATTAACTGAACACTATAATTAATGGGGAGAAGAAAAATGTTCTTTGAGAAAATGCATGCAGCTTTGTAGTTAAAATTGTTTAAAGAGAAATGTAAGTATTTGAAATGTCCACAGAAGTTTAGAGTTCTTGATTGAATATTAGTAAAGAGCTAAGTGTCCCGGGGCCGTATAATAATAGTAGTAAAATGTAAAGTCTAATGTTCCTTTGTGTGTAGTAAGCGAATTGTGATTGCCATGTTCCTTCCTCTTTGTGGTAGGTCGGCAACAGAGTGAGAGAGAAGGTAAAACAAATAAAGAAATTGTACTTAGAGCGTCCTGTTGTTGTTGTTGTTGTTGTTGTTGTTGTTGTTGTTGTTGTTGCTCTCTTTAGCGGAAGAAAAGGAAAATTGGAAGAGGTCGAATGAATCTGACATGCCCTACGTCTGGGTGGCGTGGAGTGAAATTTCTTTTGTTACATTACGATAAGGTCCGTCAGCTAACCGCTCCCATGTCGAACTAGTTTTGAATGGTCACTGACCTGGTTAAAAGAGGGAAGTTTATCAAGTTGCCGGCTCCAGCAAGCATTTTCACTTAGGTGGGAAAAAACGTTTGACTGATGTCATATGAATTTTCGATTTGCTATCCAAGCGTCCCGGGGCCGTATACTGATAGTAGTAAAATGTAAAGTCTAATGTTCCTTTGTGTGTAGTAAGCGAATTGTGATTGCCATGTTCCTTCCTCTTTGTGGTAGGTCGGCAACAGAGTGAGAGAGAAGGTAAAACAAATAAAGAAATTGTACTTAGAGCGTCCTGTTGTTGTTGTTGTTGTTGTTGTTGTTGTTGCTCTCTTTGGCGGCGTGGTGTGAACATGAAGGAAAGGAACATTAAAAGAAGAGATCGAATGAATCTGTGAGGTGCCATACGTCCGGGTCGGCTTCTTGAAATTTGTTTTGTTACATTGTTACGAGGTCCGAAGTCCGTCAGCTAACCACCCCCATGTTGGACTGTCTTGACCGGTCACGGAATATCTTCCAGTAGTTAAATTTCTCACGTGACTGGCTCCCAGAGGCATATTCTTCTTTAGGAGTAAAAAAAAAAAAAAAAAAACAAAAAAAACGGTTGATTGACTTCATAATATGATTTTTTTGATTTCTTATCTAATTAGGGTCCAGAACTTTGCTTTTCACACTGACTTGTGAAAATGCCTTATTTGGGTTTTCACAAAAAGTTTTTAGTCATTTGGATCCGATTTTGCGGGTGTGCAATTTTACTTTGTGTCTTTTAGTGAAATGTTGGATGATATAGCATTTATGTCCTGTACTTCGTATGTCGTTTCTTAGAAGAATTGTGTTTTGTTCAAAACGTACACAAAATGTTTCACTTTCACTCATCGCCTGTGCGATACGATTGCATGACGTTTACCTTCTCAATTCGTTCTTCCGCTACGTCCATGCTTAGCCTCAAACCAGGTAATCTCAACACTTTCTAAAAGTTTAGGACGCGGAGAGCAGAGATATATCGTAGATTTATTTAAAAGTAGATGAGGGAATAACGTCTAAATTTTATGCCCACACGCGCGCGTACACACACACACACACATAAATGCACGCACATACTAAAATAAATACACAAATATATATATAAATAAATACGAAAAATATAGTTTTATGTTATCTTATATTTATCTGCTAAAGTTCGCAATATCAGAGATAGTTTTTTTATAATCATATCGCTTGAAGCAAGGTATTTTACTCCCACTGTTTCGCATGGGTTACATCGGAGGAAAGTTATGAGAAAGAGTGACAGGTTATAGGGGGTGTCAGTCAGTGGAAAAGAGAAGGATGAGAATACTGATGAGAGTCGAGTGGACGTAGAAACGAGCATGAGAGTGAGAATGCAGGTTAGTCAGATAGGAGATGACTATTTGTTTTACATTTGAATTCTTGGAGATTGTAGCTGTTGGGAAAGCCAGTAAACGGAAGGCAATTCCGGAGGCGGAGTGTGCAAGAAAAGAAACTGCCGTATTAGAATTTGTGTTCATATTTAATTGGTTTCACAGTAAAAGGGTGGGAACGACTTGCTAATCTTGTGGCTCGAGTAAATTCGTATATAGGGAGCACTAGTGAGGTAAATTCATCGGAGCAGGAGCTGCGAAAATAATTTTTAGAAGAGACACAGGTAAGCCACATTGCACTGTAGAGAAAGTGACTGTATCCTAGCTGCCAAGTCGGGATCGATCACATTACAGATTCTCCGTTGAATTTTGTCAAGGACCTCTATGTGGTTAGCAGAAGCACCCGACCAGATATGGCAGCAGTATCCACTTCACTGGCGGATGGTAGATTTGTAGATGTGCAAGATTGTGTCAGCCAGGAAAAACTTCCTTGACCTACACAGAGAACCGACCATCTTAGCAGCGGATTTAGCTATGGATTCTATGCATAGATAAATACGAAGAGTTTTATGTTATGCCATATGTATGTATTAAAGTTCGCAATATCGGAGATAGGTGGCAGGTTAATATAAGAGTCGACATTCAAGTCAATAGCTAGCGACAAGAGTCTGTTTCATCCTTCAACTCAATCGTCAGTCCATATCGATATGACGTGACTATTATGAATCAGCATGAAGCAGCCTGTCGCCTCTGGCTGTTGACTTCAGTGTATACAGATAGATAGATAGATAGATAGATAGATAGATAGATAGATAGATAGATATGAACCCTCTTAGATATGCTGATAGATATATAGACAGGTACGTATTTGAATATCCTGAGATAGATAGATAGATAGATAGATAGATAGATAGATAGATAGATAGATATGAACAAACTGATAGATAGATAGATAGATAGATAGATAGATAGATAGATAGATAGAACAAACTGATAGATAGATAGATAGATAGATAGATAGATAGATAGATAGATAGATAGATATGTACAGACTGAGATAGATAGATAGATAGATAGATAGATAGATAGATAGATAGATAGATATAAACAGACTGAGGTAAATATAAAGATATGAAGAGACTGTAAGAGATTAATGGATAGATAGATAAACAGGTAGATATTAAACAGGCTGAGATAGATAAATATTAACTGATAATGAGAGATAGTTCGGAACAAATTGTGATAAAAAAGTTAGATAGAAACAGACTCAGATAGATAGATAGATAGATAGATAGATAGATAGATAGATAGATATAAACAGACTGAGGTAAATAGAAAGATATGAAGAGACTGTAAGAGATTAATGGATAGATAGATAAACAGGTAGATATTAAACAGGCTGAGATAGATAAATATTAACTGATAATGAGAGATAGTTCGGAACAAATTGTGATAAAAAAGTTAGATAGAAACAGACTCAGATAGATAGATAGATAGATAGATAGATATGTGTGTGTGTGTGTGTGTGTGTGTGTGTGTGTGTGTGTGTGTGTGTGTAAGAACAGACTGAGATAGATAGGTAGATAGATTGATACATATAATGGCTTTCCCGGAGACTTATATATAAAAGGCAATCTGTGAGTCTGTGTTTGACTGTTCCCTATGCACGCCTACATTTTTTATGCTACGCCATTCTAACTTTCTATGGACACATATCTACAGGGAAGCCAGGTCGACACATACTTTTTGGATTTAAGTTCAGCAATTTTCCCTTTCGCCCTTTTTGGCCAATGGTGCAGATTGTTTACATTTGCACCGTAAAACATCTGATATCTAGATTACGTCAGATAAATTAAATCACACGTATCAAACGCGACTAAAATATTTTTTATTAAAAATAAAAATTAGCCTTTATATTTAATTTTTATTCCGAAGTTTTATTTCCGTAAGATGGTTGCTGAATTACATCGCAGAAATCAAATCACACGTGTTAAACGCGACTAAAATATATTTTATTAAAAAAAAAGTGTCCCTTAATAATTAATCTTTATTCCGATGTTTTCAAAATTCATTTGATCAACAAAAAAATGTGAATATTTTTCCCCGTAATTTTGAAACAAAAGAAATATTAAAAAATGTAGGCATGCATAGGGAACAGTCACACACAGACTCACAGATTGCCTTTTATATATACAGATTATATTTTAAGTGTCTGCAGCGAATTTAAACTTATTTGTTTCATCCGCCGAAGAAATTAAAGTGTTCTGAGTTGCACGGGCAACGCCGGACTATGATGCTAGTATATATATAAAAGAACTAAGATAGATAGATAGATAGATAGATAGATAGATAGATAGATAGATAGATAGATGTGGCATGAGAGAAATTTAGGCATGATTAGAGAGAAAGATTAACAAACAGGGATCAATCTAAAGATAGAGACAAAGAACCCTATAAATAAACTTGAATTTAATACAAGCCTAATTGAAATCTGATTAAACTCATTTCTGAAATGCTTCTGTCATTATCTCTCGTGATTCCTCGGGCCAGGAACGAGATTTCCCCTTTTAGCTCCTTGTTGGCGCTGTTCCCACGATTTCTTAATCAGGCGCCTTTCCTTTCCCCGGTAAGTGATGCAAATTTATGTGTGATGGTCTTAAGAAGGCCCTTCCAGCGGCATTTTCACGTCTAATGAAATTCTGCCATCAAGTGAACATTCTCGACATCTTAACGTCGTCAGATCCTTGATGGATGGAAATTAATTGACTGTATTTGATGACATTATTTAGAAATGCAGAGGGACCTTGAAATAGTATAAGTTGCCTTCCTGAAGCCAAGCAATGTATTAAGAGAGGGACAAATTTCGTTAAAAATAAATCAATAATACTGAATGATTATATGATATATTCAGATATGTTTAATATTTTTCTCATATAATGTATACTAGAAGTTTAGCCCGGCGTTGCACGGGTGTAATGAATGCTTTAAAACTAATCCATGGTCCTGGAGCTCAGACTCTTTGGACGTTTGCACGAAAGTGTAAAAAGCAATAGTTGTTTCCAGTTAAAGCGAAACCGTAGACTGAAAGAAAAATGAATGGATGTAAGTCAAACTTTGATTTCCTGGTATCGATATCAAATAAATATTTTTCGTCGTAATTTGAATTTTGAAGGGTAAATAAGTCCTCTGAGTAAATGGTGTCATGGCTGAGACTAAGAACTACAATTATACCTACTTAGAGCCAAACCAAAAGCAAAAACTAAAATAAAAAGGCTGAAAAAAATACAGACATACAGGCAGATAAACAGACACGCACACATCTTCCCATATATATATATATATATATATATATATATATATATATATATATATATATATTATCGATTTTCTGCACTATTGTAAGATCTACAACCTTGAAACTTCTGAATATCGTTTCTTATGTTTTTGTCTAGGGGTGTGTCAAATTTGATTAAACTCCTTCTATAATCCGATTTATTCGATTCTCAATTTTAGCTGGTACTCTAATATTTGCTACCACTCTGGGTCTGGGTGGACCTGGGAACAACAAATTGAGAGGTGGTTCAAGTTTCCTCACAACCTCCCAATCAGAGTTCTTGCTGCTGGATGTAGTTTAACGTCATACCCAGCACCTATTATAATGCTATTATTATTCTGTTATTGGCATCTAGGTCCCAACAATTGAAATAATTAACTGTAACCACCAAATCTACGCCAACAGTTTATTTTCTCGCATCCCCCCCCCTGTGGAACTTCTTTTAGTTTACTTGGTTTTCTACTAACTACAATCTCCAGTCTGGACGTGCATTGTGGTGCAGTGGATATCGGGTCGGAACAAGGAATCATGGAGCCGAGTAAACAATTCCAGTTGAATTCTTTTCATTCACTTACGTGCAAATACCCTTGGGAAATGTATTAATCCGTTTCTTGCCTTCAGTTATGGGTTAAATAACCGGACAGAGTTGATTCTATAACCTTGGTTGGCAACCAGTCTACTACATAATGTAATAGCAAACTACTGCGGGATAATCTTCTGTCCAGGCTGTCATGTCTTTTTCGAGCTATGAACGCCCAAGTGATTTTCACGTATGGCACTTAACTGACAAAAAAAAAAAAAAATTTAAAAAAAATTAAAAATTAAAAAAATTAAATTTAACGTCAATCGCTATATTCTATCTTCCTGAATCCCGTTCATCTTTGTTCTGTTCTCAATACTGCCTATTTTGATATTTGTTTTTCACTTCAATTCCCCTGTACACTATTCGCATTCCCGCCTTGCTTTGGTTGAAATAAGTGAATACATATATATATATATATATATATATATATATATATATATATATATATATATATATATATATATATATCAAGCGTCCCGATATCGTGTTGTGGTCCGACTCAAAAAAGACTGTCTTCGTAACTGAGTTTACAGTCACTTGGGAAGAGAACAGGATAGAGGCGCACGAACTAAAAAAAACGATACGATTCACTGCGTGCCGAATATGTGGAAAATGATTAGACGCGTAACGTGATGCCTATTTAGACTGGGTGTCGTGGGTTTCTGGAACATTCAGTCATTGGCTGTAGTTTGAAAAGTACTTTTCATCGCATTCAAACAACGGTTCAGCACGCGTCAAGTTGAATTTGGACGAGATCAATACAACAAGCAAATAAAATGCGCGCAACATCACGATCTAACATGCGCAAGTGAGATATTTGCGTGTTCGTCTATAACGTTTTTTCTCCCTCCACGAGCGCGTTAATAAGGGCAAACGCGATCGGCAAAGACGAACGATCATTTTGTTTACTTCATTACAAGAATGTTCAAAGGAGGACAATCAGCAAATTTATCATCATACACTGCCTTGTGGCAAACGCTGCTGGTAGCACCAGGGGTGGCAGTCCAGCCATAGCCACCGAAACCGTGATATTACCCCTGGTCGGCGGCTGAGAAAGACAGGGTATAGAACATGCTGAATGCTGAGACACGCAGTATGTTAATATATATATTGTTATGGGGACTCGTGCATATGACAAATGAACTCATACAAACTATATATAAGTAGCAGTTCTGCTTTGTGGAAGCACAAAGAAACAGAGGGAGCAAAACGCACACACATATATATATATATGTATGTATATATATATATATATATATATATATAGAGAGAGAGAGAGAGAGAGAGTGAAATCTATTCCAACAAAACCCTGACAGCCACACGAATAATCGGTATATGTTGGTACTACTGTCTTTGTAATATATTTGGGTAACATTATTCCGATATTCTATCTTTATTTCTGGCTCCAAAAGACAAAAATTACTTGATTACGAGGTCACAACACACACACACACACACACACACACACACATATATATATATATATATACTCTAGAAAAATTCATAGATATCCTACATTTTAATGGCTAATATGTATTTCGCAGCAAACCTAGTCTTCAGACCCAAATGATACAACAGTTTATATTCGCAATAATCCAGAAAATAATATATTCATACAGACACTCACGTGAATAGACATTTGTAACGGTAATCTACAAAATCTTTTCCCTGCACATTCAGAAACACCAAACAGAGAAAGAAAAAGATATATATATATATATATATATATATATATACATAAATACATATATATATTTTATGCATATATATAGATAAATATATATATATATTCATATATATATATACATATATAATACATGCATATTTACATATATTATATATTCATATATATATATGATACATATATAAATGTATATATATTTATATATAAATATATATTTTTACATAATTACATAAATATATATATTTACATATATATATATATTTACCTTTATATATATATTTAAACATATACATAAATATATATATTTTTTGTTTATATATGTATACATAAATGTATCTATATATTTATGTATCTATATATATAAATATATATATATATATTTATATATATATGTATATATTATATATATGTATTTGTGTGTATTCATATATGTTTATATAAATATATATATTTAAGTATATATATATATATATATATACATACATATATATAGTTACATATTTACATAAATATATATATATATATATTTACACATATACATGTATTTACACACACACATACTCACACACACACACACACACATATATATATATATAATTATGTAAAATAATAAATATACATATAGCTATACACACATATATAAAGAGATACAGATGTTAACAAAAAGGTTCTCAGCGTTATCTAAACAGAGCTATAGATTTTATATTAGTAGAAATTCATACCATGCTAAGCTAGTGGCATATTACAAGCTGTTGTCATTTGCACCTTATGATAGCGTAGTAATGACATTTCGGTTCGTACCACTGACTGAGATGTGCAAATAAGTCTCATTAAAGAAGAACCCACAAGGTCTGACAACACTATTTTTTTTTATATTTTTCCAATTTTCGGATAAAATGTTATGTATTTGCCTCGAACGTCGAACGTCGAACAGTTTATCCACAACTTCGAACAACATTGAATCAATGAAACGGAAGAGATTTTCACATAAGAGAAATGCGAGAAAAGAAACCGTTGGGGTAGAAGTCACGTTTGCATTTATCTACTTCAACACTAAACGTGGGACCTACATGCCAATCGAGTCGAACGCTTAAATTCATGTAGACAGGCCACCAATTCATATAAACATAGAATAAAAGTTCATTAGCTTTTTTTTTAGAATAGAAAAATTGAGGAAGCCACGTTGCCTCGTCGAAAAGCTGACTGGAGAACGTGATGCAGAGTACAATTCGGTTAACAACGACATCGTTATTCAGTTATGATAAAACTACGATGGAAAGAGCATATGAGGAACGACGTAGGTTTAAGGTTAATGAAAGAAAATATATACGAATACTTATACTTGTAATTCAAACCATCACGTCTAAATAAAAACAAAATTGGTAATAATTACTGATCGCGTTCGCGAGTATTTTTCAAAATCAACACCACAACGGAATGCCAATTTGTGCGCAGTTAAAATGAGTTCATTCTTGTTATTTAACCCTGAAGATAATCTTGGAAATTTGTTGAAAGTACTTCAGTCAGTTAAGTGCCATCCGTGATACACGCTTGGGCGATCATGTCTCGAAAGAAACATGACTGACTGGGCAGAATATTATCCCGCACTAGGTTGCCATTGCTTTCTGCGGTAGACTGGTTGCCGACCAAGGCTATAGAACCCAATCTCTCCTGTTATTTGACTCATAGCTAGAAGGGGAAGAGCTGTATTATATTATTATGTAGTAATTAGTGGGGGATCAGTTTATTACTTCATAACAATGAAAGAGTGATCCCCCACTTTATACCCAGTAGAAGTTTTAATTATATTTCTATTACATACAGTCAATCAGTTAAGTGCCATACGTGATACACGCTTGGGCGATCATGTCTCGAAAGAGACATGACTGACTGGGCAGAAGATTATCCCGCACTAGGTTGCCATTGCTTTCTGCAGTAGACTGGTTGCCGACCAAGGCTATAGAACCCAATCTGTCTTGTTATTTAACCCATAACTGGAAGGAAGAGACGGATTAATACCTTTCCCAAAGGTTATTTGCGCGTAAGTGAATACAATGGATCCAACTGGAATTCGAACTCGGCTCCCCGTTCCGAGCCGATATCCACTGTACCACAACGCACATCCGTCGTACTTAGGTTAACAAAAACTACCGTGCCTTCTTTCATAAATTTCATCATTACATCAGGAATCTGATTAGACAACTGAAAAAAATCGGAAGAAAAATAAACACACCCATTATGACTATATTATTCAATGAAACCTGTTTGAATGAAGATATGCTGTTTAATTATATATACTGAGTGCGATGACTGAATGATCCCAAAACGAAAATAAAACTGATATCTCACTTGAATAGAGATATTTACCAAAATTACACCAATATCTTAATAGAATAGTCAGTCAATCAGTTAAGTGCCATACGTGATACACGCTTTGGGCGATCATGTCTCGAAAGAGACATGACTGACTGGGCAGAAGATTATCCTACAGTATGTTGCCATTACTATATGCGGTAGACTAGTTGCCAGCCAAGGCTATAAAACACAATCTGCCCTGTTATTTGACTCATACCTAGAGAGGAACAGATATATTACATTATTAAGTAGTAATTAGTGGGGGATCAGTTTATTACTTCATAACAGTAGAAAACTGATCCCCCCCCCTTTATGCCTAGTAGAAAGCCTAATCATGTTTCCAAATTTTATATTCAGTCAGTCAGTTAGTTAAGTGCCATACGTGATACACGCTTTGGGCGATCATGTCTCGAAAGAGACATGACTGACTGGGCAGAAGATTATCCCACAGTATGTTGCCATTGCTTTCTGCGGTAGATTGGTTGCCAGCCAAGGTTATAAAACCCAATCTGTCCTGTTATTTAACCCATAACTGGATGGAAGAGACAGAGTAATACCTTTCCCAAGGGTATTTGCGCGTAGGTGAATGCACTGAATTCAACTAGAATTTGAACTCGGCTTCCCGATTTCTCGTTCCGAGCCGATATCCACTGCACCACAACGCACATCTTACTTAGAATAATAGAGAGTAAATTTATTTAATAAAATCGCACTTGGATTTAACTACGACCGCATGACGAATTCAAAATTTCTGCAATTCTTTGAGTTGGATTTTAGTTTAACGGCATATCAATATCTTTGGGTTATTTAATGCCCAAAAGGTAGTGTTTTAAGGTATTTTTTAAATGTTTGGTGATAATGAGAAGTTTGAGTTTGTCAGATTGTGATGAAAAATTGTTTTTATTTTTGAAAATTGAAGATATCTTCAACATCTGTATTAAAAATGTATAGTTGGTCGTATTTTTCTTTCAAAAATGTATATTTTTATTTAAAACGTTAATTGTCTACTTTCACAGTGTTTTGACCCTAGTTTGGGGGTTAACTATTTGCCCATAGCTGGGACCCTAACAGGTGCTACCACTTCGGTTCAGGGTGGACATGGGAACAACAGCAATTCAGAGGTAGTTCCATGTACCTCAAAACCTCCCAATCAAAATCTTTCAAAATTTCTGGTGGGTGAATTGCGTCATGGTGCTCATTTACTCACACAGACGGTGTCCAACTGACCCTACTATACTGTGACCTTCTCAGATTGATATCTAAACACTCTGAAATGTTTTTATTGTAGCCTCTGGCACAAATTCCAAGCAGTAAATGTTGTTTGAAAATTTCTGGTGGGTGAATTGCGTCATGGTGCTCTTTTACAAACCGACGGTGTCCAACTGACCCTACTACGCTGCGACCTTTGACAAAATCAAAAACAAATAATGGTCATGCGCGAAATTAAAAATATAAAATTGCGATATATATTTGTATGTAAGTATCTGTATATGTAAAGGGAGACAGACATACAGACAGACAGACATACAGATAAACGGAGACATATATATGAAAAGGGAGAAAGAGACAGATAGACAGACAGACAGACAGACAGACAGATATTGAGTTAGAGCATTTTCATTTGTTTCTTCGTTCTTTGTACAAATCTTATTGTCTGTCTATTAATGCGCTAATCTGATGGACGAAAAATTTCATTTGACGTAAGTTTCAGCAAATTAAGCCAACTTATGTCGTCCTAGCGAAGGAGGTGTCTGTTTCTAATGTTATTAAACGAAACACAGCCAGTTATATTTGTCTGTCGAAGCACCTGTGGCAAACTTGAAGCGGGCAAACAATTACCTACAGACATTGTTCTAGTACAGAAACCCTCCACTCAACACGGAACGATCTAATAGCATACGCTTATTACGTCTTAATTGTTTGACTAGCGACAAAGACAACTCAATTTGCAGAAACACCGGCCGTGTGTGCACGAGGTCTTTCGCTTGGTGACATCTGTCGAATGTGTTTTCGTTGTTTCAATGAGAGTGAGAGGGTAAGCTTGTCAGTCCAGAGTCAATGGAGATTTGTTCGCTGTTAAAAATAAGAAACGGGAACTACCTAGGGTTTGTCGCGTAGGTTTGTTAAACTTCCAAGCGCTCTCGACATTCTCGCCTCTTCCAATCCATCGGAATCTGATGAAACCAGACATATTTATGTGACAGAAAAAAGAATTGCACTAACAATATGCTCATTATTAAGACGTACACTACCAGCCATAATTATTAGGCCACCGCAGTGTTAAAAGAATATATTTATTTCATACTATTTTTTAGAATTTATTGCCAAGTGAATAATTGCAAACGAAAATAGAATGGTTCTTTTGTTAATACTGCACAATAACATGTGCATCAAATGAATTTATAAATATTTAATAATTACCTATATTGCAGTTTCATTAATGAAAGAATAAAAAAAATAGGTGAATTCGGACAAGTTTGTCTTTGTTTCTTTGCCTTGTAAAACCTTGAAAAGTAATAACAAAAGAACTTTACTATTTTTATTTGGCAATAAATACTAAAAATAGTATGAAATACATCATTTCTTTAAAAAAGAACTGGAGTGGACTAATAATTATGGCCGGTAGTGTATGTCTATATATGTTTATAAATGAACAAACTAAGGTGTATAGTCACAAGATATTTGACACCCAACTCAAAAAACAAAAAAAATGATATATATTTTTTTGATAAACAGATAGAGATGAAAAGATTTATAGACTTAAGCAGAATAAACCAAAATTGTTTAAGGCAGTGATACAAATATGAATACATATAAGAGAAAATGATACATAAATTTGTATGTCAAGGAGAATATTGGGGAAAAGTGGTGAATTTTATCCGATGGCTTCCAGGCGGGATTAAAACTCAAGCGATTTGACATCGGTCGGAGAAATGAACCCTAAGCTATTTGCGCACGGCAGAGAAAAGTAGACATTAGTGTTTCATATAAATAATGTAAAGAAACGCCAGTAATCAAGAGTGTTCAATTCATTGATGATGAAGGATGCATATATATAAGAACAATAGATGGGTATTTTTAAAGATCTATAGGTAATATCATATTTCCCGGCTCTCTTATCATCTCACCGCTTGGCAGACCGAATTCACACACCATGTTCTATGAACAACATGTAGTATGAAATAAATATCCAACTTTTGTTTCTTCGTTAAATTTAACAATAAATTTTAACATTAAGTTCTCTTTGGAGTTAGTCTCAGTTGGATTTTTCCTTACCAAATACCAAGAAATCTACTTTATATATATATATATATATATATATGTGTGTGTGTGTGTGTGTGTGTGTGTGTGTGTCAGTTTTTCAGAAAATAATTTAATTAGATTTCAGCTAGTTTATGTCTAGGCGTCTTTGTCTCTATATTGATCCCTGTTTCTTTATCTTTATCTATAATTTCGAAATGTATTTATATATCTATCTCTTTCGGTCTGTTCATATCTATCTATCTATCTATCTATCTATCTATCTCTATCTCAGTTTGTTAATATCTATCTATCTATCTATCTATCTATCTATCTATCTATCTATCTCAGTTTGTTAATATCTATCTATCTATCTATCTATCTCAGTTTGTTATTATCTATCTATCTATCTATCTATCTATCTCAGTTTGTTAATATCTATCTATCTATCTATCTATCTATCTATCTATCTATCTATCTATCTAGTTTGTTAATATCTATCTATCTATCTATCTATCTATCTATCTATCTCAGTTTGTTAATATCTATCTATCTATCTATCTATCTATCTATCTCAGTTTGTTAATATCTATCTATCTATCTATCTATCTATCTATCTCAGTTTGTTAATATCTATCTATCTATCTATCTATCTATCTATCTATCTATCTATCTATCTATCTCAGTTTGTTAATATCTATCTATCTATCTATCTATCTATCTATCTATCTATCTCAGTTTGTTAATATCTATCTATCTATCTATCTATCTATCTATCTCAGTTTGTTAATATCTATCTATCTATCTATCTATCTATCTATCTATCTATCTCAGTTTGTTAATATCTATCTATCTATCTATCTATCTCAGTTTGTTAACATCTATCTATCTATCTATCTATCTATCTCAGTTTGTTAATATCTATCTATCTATCTATCTATCTATCTATCTATCTATCTATCAATCTATCTATCTCAGTTTGTTAATATCTATCTATCTATCTATCTATCTATCTATCTATCTATCTATCTCAGTTTGTTAATATATCTATCTATCTATCTATCTATCTATCTATCTATCTATCTATCTCAGTTTGTTAATATCTATCTATCTATCTATCTATCTATCTATCTATCTATCTATCTATCTCAGTCTGTTAACATCTATCTATCTATCTATCTATCTATCTATCTATCTCATCTCAGTTTGTTAATATCTATCTATCTATCTATCTATCTATCTATCTATCTATCTATCAGTTTGTTAATATCTATCTATCTATCTATCTATCTATCTATCTATCTCAGTTTGTTAACATCTATCTATCTATCTATCTATCTATCTATCTATCTATCTATCTATCTATCTCAGTTTGTTAATATCTATCTATCTATCTATCTATCTATCTATCTATCTCATTTCTTCAGTTTCTTAATCATCTATCTATCTATCTATCTATCTATCTATCTATCTATCTATCTATCTATCCCAGTTTGTTAATATCTATCTATCTATCTATCTATCTATCTATCTATCTATCTATCTATCTCATCTCAGTTTGTTAATATCTATCTATCTATCTATCTATCTATCTATCTATCTATCCCAGTTTGTTAATATCTATCTATCTATCTATCTATCTATCTATCTATCTATCTATTACTTCGTTCTTATCTAGTGCTTTCTGTCCAGAATACATGAGAAAGAGAGAGAGAGAGAGAGAGAGAGAGAGAGAGAGAGAGAGAGAGAGAAATAGGCAGTTTAATAAATAAAAGATGTGCGTTGTGGTTCAGTGGATATCGGCTCGGAACGAGAAAGCTGGGAGCCGAGTTCGAATTCCAGTTAAATTCATTGCATTCACTTACGCGCAAATACCCTTGGGAAATGTATTAATCCATCTCTTCCCACCAGTTATGGGTTGAATAACAAGGCAGACTGGGTTCTATAGCCTTGGCTGGCAACTTGTTTACCACAGAGAGTAATGGCAGTCTACTGCGGGATAATCTTCTGTCCAGTCAGTCATGTCTCTTTTGAGATCGCCCAAGCGTGTATCACGTATGGCACTTAACTAACTGAATAAATAAACAAAGCGTCTGCTCAGATATGTGTATTAATAATAAAAAAAAAATTTGAGAAGTAAATATATCAGATTGGAAAATAAAAATGAGTCCAACACTATTTTAGACCTTGCCTCATTTAAACTTGAATACGAATATAAGCAACCATATTCACAACGTTTCGGCCGTTGTACGCTCTGGCCTTTCCAGGTGGTTGGTTTTCCAGCAGAACCGTTTATTTCGATCACTGGAATATATTGTTCCCGTTCCAGAAGGCATGTTACTTCTTGATGTCATACATATATCCCTTTAAATGAAGCCGCTATGTTATTATGATATTATGTCACAACTCATTGGGTCTTTTAGAATACATGACTCAGTGGATAAAGCGTTTGTAGATTCAGTAACTTGTCCCAAAGAATTGTGAGTTAGGTACCTGGCTACAGCAGTGGTGAAGAAATAAATTAAAGAGTTGAAGGGAGATAACTAATATATTTGGAAGTGGAATGACTCATGGCACGAGAACAATATATCAAAATAAAATGCTAGGTTCGAAAATCAAATCACCTGAAAAACGGTGGAGCGTACAAGGGCCGAAACGTCGTGAAAATGGCAATAAACAACGATTTCTGCTAACAAGAGTGACAGATTTCAATTCTACAGAGAAGGGCACATTTTTGTTTCATAAATTTTGTCGAATAGTCAGAAAACGAAAATATATAAATAATCTATTCAATAAAAAACGGAACGTCTACTCAAATTATTCACTTGAAAATAATATTTAAGTAAAATATCTAAACATATTTATGAATTGTGTGTGTGTGTGTGTGTGTGTGTGTGTGTGTGTGTGTGTGTGTGTGTGTGTGTGTCTGCTACCTATAAACTCTGAAACGGCTGAACTGATTTTCTTGAAAATTTGCACAGTTGTACTATAAGCGTTACGAGTGTTCGTAGCTAGATTTTGTGTCAAGGTACATCGAAAAATATCGAAAATCGATAATCGAAAAAATAGGATTATAGAAGGAGCAGTCCGATTTTAATCAAATTTGATACACTCATAGACAAAGACATAAGAAACGATATTCAGAAGTTTCAAGGTTGCAGCTCTTACAGTGCAGAAAATTGAGAATATATATCTATATAAAAGGCAAAATGTTTGTGTGTGTGTCTGGTTATCTGCTTGTATGTCTGTATTTTTTTCATCCCTTTTATTTTATTTTTTGCTTCGGGTTTGGCTTTAAGTAGGTATAATTGTAGTTCTTTGTCTCAGCCATGATACAATTTACACAGAGGACTTATTTAGCCTTCAAAATTCAGTTTACGACGAATAAAACTTATTTGATATCGATACTAGCAAATCAAAATTTGACTTACATCCATTCATTTTTCTTTCAGTCTACGGTTTCGCTTTAACTGGAAACAACTATTGCTTTTTAGTCTTTTGTGCCAACGTCCAAAGAGTCTGAGCTCCAGGAGCATGGATTAGTTTTAAAGCTTTCATTACACCCAAGCAACGCCGGACTATATTGCTAGTTTATAAATATGAACGTGGTAGAGTGGTTAGAACGCTCGATTTCTGACTATGAAGCCCAGTTTCGAATCACATGGTCGATTAATCAGGAATGTTGCATTGATCTTGAGGAAGCGATCGGAAATTTGGAAAGTAAGTACCTGCAGACCATACCACGAATAGATCTAAGCCTTCTGAGTGAAATTCGATGGATGACTCTCTTTGATGAGTCATCGATAGTTGTGCTAGCTCTAAGTCACAAGTCCTCGTGACCGAGAGTTTAGGGGTCCTCGCCATGTTCATGCTGCTGTTCACGCTAGCTAACTCGCAGAAACTGTAACAAAGGTCCGCTTGGCATAGTTGCAGTATAAACTACAGGTGGGTGAACAAAAAACATGTGTGCCTGGGAATTATCTAGCCATCCATGTAGACGGGTATTCTCGAATACGAGGGCCAGCTGTTATATATAACCGACGCTTTTCTTCATCTGAGGGACGTTATCAAAGCAAATGTTGGTTTTATTATGTTACTCGTGTTTATACATTCAGAGGCAAGGATGTCATCAAGACTTATAAATTTCAGAACGTTCCTGAATGTCTATCAGGTGGTTTAAGAGTCGCATAAAAGATGCCTTTTCTTGGAGTTCTTCTTTGTATTCTTCTTCTTGCTCGTCGTCTTCTTCATGATCTTTCAGGCCTTTTACTACATCATGTTTTTCTTCGTATGATATTTCTTCTTCGTCTTAGAATTATTCTTCTTTGTTTTCTTGGAGTTCTTCTTTGCATTCTTCTTCTTCTACGTGGTCTTTTTCATATTCTTCTTCGTCGTCTTCTTCGTATCATTTTACTTCGTATTCTTCTTCTTATAATTCTTTTATTGTAATCGTTTCACCCCAAGCAAAGCGGTACCGCCACTGATGCGCAGAGGGGACTACAAAAAAGTAAAGTTTTATACAAGAGGAGAGTGAAGAGAAAGACGGAGCAGTTACAGGGGATGTCAGAGAAAGGGAAAGAGAAGGATTGGAACAGAGGTGTGAAGACAGTTGCGAAGGTAGTCAGTCAGTTAAGTGCCATACGTGATACACGCTTGGGCGATCATGTCTCGAAAGAGACATGACTGACTGGGCAGAAGATTATCCCGCGGTAGGTTGCCATTGCTTTCTGCAGTAGATTAGTTGCCGACCAAAGCTATAGAACCCAATCTGTCCTGTTATTTAACCCATAACTGGAAGGAAGAGACGGATTAATACATTTCCCAAGGGTATTTGCGCGTAAGTAAATACAATGGATTCAACTGGAATTCGAACTCGGCTCCCCGTTTTCTCGTTCCGAGCCGATATCAACTGTACCACAAAGCACATCCACCTGCGAAGGTAGAGAGAAAGGAAAAGAACAAGATACACGGCGTGATGTTGAAAGAACTGGAGTCAAGTGGATAAAAGATGGGAATTGACATTGCATTTAAATTCCTGGCAATTGTAACCGTCAGGAAAGCAAGTATACAGAATATTTCTTGTTCGGATTTTTCGACTTCTTCGTATTCTAATTATTCTACCTGTATATATTCAGCATCATCATGAGTCTAATTGGGGATTAAGTAGGTGTTTAGGGTGATTACTTGTGATGGTGACTTCATCATGCATTTTTCATCTTTCCGCAAGATACACGCAACGCAGAAGTTTATATCAAGTCCCTTAAAGAGTTAGTGCTGTCCTGGGATACGTGATACACGCGTTGGGCAATCATGTCTCGAAAGAGACATGACTGACTAGGCAGAAGATTATCACGCAGTAGGATGCCATTGCTTTCTGCGGTAGACTGGTTGCCGACCAAGGCTATAGAACACAATCTGCCCTGTTATTTGACTCATAGCTAGAGGAAGAAGAGATGCATTATATTATGACGTAGTTGTTAGTGGGGGGTTAGTTTATTACTTTAAAACAATATAAAACCGATCCCCCACTTTATGACCAGTAGACGCCTTAACCATGATTTAAACTATTATATTCAGTCAGTCAGTTACGTGCCATACGTGATACACGCGTTGGGCAATTATGTCTCGAAAGAGACATGACTGACTGGGCAGAAGATTATCACGCAGTAGGATGCCATTGCTTTCTGCGGTAGACTGGTTGCCGGCCAAGGCTATAGAATTATTTAATATTATTATATATTATTTAACCCATAAATGGAGGGAAGAGATGGATTAATACTTTTCTCAAGGGTCTCTGCGCGAAAGCGAATGCAATGATTTCAACTAGAATTTGAACTCGGCTCCCCGGTTTCTCGTTTCGAGCCGATATCCACTGCACCACAACGCACACATCCTGTTATTAAATAGCCCACTATAAGAGGGATATAAAACAAGTAAATCAAATTGTATATAGAAACAACAATTATATATATATATATATATATATATATATATATATATATATATATCAAATGAGGTTTTTATAAAAAAGTAATTTTTTTTGGTTGGTACAAGATTGTTAAAAATGTTCAATAGTAATTGCTGAAAAATTTTATGCGTATGTATGTGTCAGTGTTTGTCAGGAGTGTCTTTGAAGCCTCCTCTCAGTCTTTTTAGTATTGGTCAGTCATTAAGTGGTCGGTGAAATGTGAAGAAAAAAAATGAGAGAGGAGGATAGGCAACAATAATACGATCGCATGACGTTTGTCAAAGGACGTGTTAATTATGTTCGTATTTTCTCTACTGTCGATTGTTTTCTTGTGTCGTCCTTTTTTTTCTTTTCGGGAGCTCCAATCAGGTCATTTGGGAATTCATATCCGGATATAATTCTGGGCTTCTTTATTCGACGAAAAATAAATTCACGTCGGTTCGCGAAAAGTGTACGTAAAAAGAATTTGATATTTATTTTATTTTTGTTTTATAATTAAAGTTTATTTGAATTTTCTTATTCTTTTTTTACATGTTTCTTAGTGTGCTATTTGCCGAAAAACTTTTCACATCGAGGTGTGAAATTTCGCGAGGTTTGCGTGCAAAGTTTGTACATTTCAGAAAATTATCATTTTTTTCTTTTTTTTTTTTTTTGCTAACAAAATCAATATGTTAGATTTGAATTTTAAATTTTTACAATTTGTTTTTTCACTACAACCTATTATATGGTGAGAAAAATGGAAGAAAATCTTTAACTGTTATAAGACTAAATTCACACCGCTTCTTACCAATGTTTTCATTCTTATACTCGCTTGTAACTCTAACGTCTTTGCTCGAATCGTCAGTAACTTCCACCCTCTTTTTTCACAGTAATATAATTCGAATATCCATTGTGTATATTCTCTTTTCACACATATTCTTATATGTAGTAGAGTACGGTTATCAGTGTTCCTTGTACAATTCTTGAAGACTCTACCGGTACAAATATACAAACATGTTGAACGACAATTAAAGGAAATTCTATCTCGAATATATCTTCATTCTTTATATATATATATATATATATATATATATAAAGTTAAAAACCTAACCGGATTTCAGGGCAGGTTGTTATTGAGCACTTTTTAGTTATAGGTTACTAATCTCGGTTTTTTTTTTGTGGGGGAGGACTACATACTTTGACTGATGTTTACGAGCTTAGCTTTTTCTTTTTTTACATCCATGTTTTCCTTCCGCGTATGTACTCGAAGGGAGGGTTTTTCGAAACGACTATAGTGATATGTTTACACACACACACACACAAACACACACACACACACGCACACACACACACACACACACATATATATATATATATATATATATATATATATATATATATACACATGACTCTAACCGCAATCCGATGTCAGTGTAGCATCACAACTATTTTTTGTCGATGTTTTCTGAACAGTTTTACTTGTGAAAAATTGTGAAAAAATTTAAGTTTTCTCCAGGCCGGCCAAATTTTAAACTGGCTAAGAAAAAGAGTTTAACGTAGGTTAATAAAATAATAAAAAAATGAATATTTCACACTAGTTTTTATTTAGTGTCTGAATATCACGATAAAACTCAGAAGAACTCAACAGGCGAGGACCAATGTAACAATGTTGTAGTAAATCTGTCGTGGAATCGATATGGATGAAAATGGTAACCAAGATAGATAGATAGATAGATAGATAGATAGATAGATACATAGATACATACATACATACATACATACATACAAAACAGAATGGAATAGACAGAGATGAATAGACTGAGATGCATAGATTGATAGAAAGATATGAACAGACATAGATAGATAGATAGATAGATATGAATAGACTGAGATAGATAGATAGATAGATAGATAGATATGAATAGACTGAGATAGATAGATAGATAGATAGATAGATAGATATAAACAGACTGAGATAGATATGAACAGACTGAGATAGATAGATAGATAGATAGATAGATAGATAGATAGATAGATAGATGTGTGTGTCTGTGTATCTAAATATATATACATATAAATATATATCCAAATGAATAAGGAATGAAGGAAAAATTAACAACGTTCAAATCATGTACAAATTATCATCTACTACAAAGTGTACACTTTGTTTCGACATTGAAAGGACAATGTCTCATCATGTAGTGTAAAAAGAAAATGGAAAATTCTTTAACTTATATTGGCGACTTATGCGCGAGATAGGTGGGGTGGAAAATGGGAAATCAGATTTGTAATTTAGAATTTGAACGAAAAGAGTGAAGAGGTAGAAGATAGAGGATAGATGTGATTAATGGACGTGTTGAAAATTTTATAGATATATTTAGCAGTAGAACAGAATTCTTAAGCTAAAAGATAAGTATTTCCCCAAAAATAACCCTTTAAGCAAAATATTCAATAGGAATACAATAAAAGCCATTTATAGCTGCTCCAACAATTTAGAAAAGCTAATTAACCTCAGTCAGTTAAGTGCCATACGTGAGACATGCTTGGGCGATCATGTCTCGCAAGAGACATGACTGACTGGGCAGAAGATTATTCCTCAGTAGGTTGCCATTCCTTTCTGCGGTAGACTGGTTGCCGACCAAGGCTGTAGAACCCAATCTGTTCTGCTATTTAACCCATAACTAGAAGGAAGAGATTCATACCTTTCCCAAGGATATTTGCGCGTAAGTGAATACAATGGATTCAACTGGAATTCGAACTCGGCTCCCCGTTTTCTCGTTCCGAGCCGATATCCACTGTACCACAAACTACATAACCATAAAATATTAAAATCATACAACAAAAATAACTCTAACACTCATGTCAGTTTGACCCATTATGATAACTTTTTTTATTGTAGAAACCCGAACCAATGCCCCATATCTAAAAATTCCTGTAATTTTCTTTTTTCTTGCTTTTTATTTATATTTGTGTGAGGTGCGTCCTTCTCCACGCTAGTGAGACATGGCCTGTTACTGCTGAGGATATAGCCAGATTAGTAGTGATCACGCCATGATCCACTGGATCTGTGCCTCGAAACTCTCTGACAGAGACCCCTTACATTCATTGAGGTCTAGATTGGGTCTGGCTAGTGTGGAGAAGGTTCCTCGGTGAAACATACTACGCTGGTATGGGCACCTTCAGCGCATAGACCAAGATGTGTGGCCTAGAAAAGTTGAGAGCATTGTCATTCCGGGCTCCTACCATAGAGGTCGCCCACAGAAAAGATGGACAGACTGCATCAATGAGGATCTGAAAAGCACCGGCCTCAAACCTGAGCAGGCAATGGATCGGGGTGGTGGCAAATGAACATCAGACCTGGACGGCATGGCAGAACTTCCAACCCTCGGACACAGGGAAGAAAAACGAGTAGTAGTTGTAGCAGTAGTATTTTTCTCAAGCACTTTCATGCTCAATCTAAGCTGGCCAAGTATACATTTCTTTGGGCCTAGCATACATGCTCATTTCTTATTTTCCAGCTATGTTTTTTATTGTTTCAACCTCATCCCACAGAGTGTGCTGTTCTTACTTTCCCCTTCATATATAATTAGCTATACCTGATTTTTCTATTTCCCCTTGTAAATTGTTCCTGCCATTTTAAGCGGGCAGCCCCTTTCTTCTTATATTTCTTACCGCAGCTTCATGGGATGGCATACACATGGTTCTTAGTCATGTTGTCCTCTATAAAAGGCCTTGCTTGGAAGAGATGTCTGCAAAGGGTTGAACCAATTTTGAAGCTTATCTTGACGTTATAATGGACTACAGGTATTTTTCTGATCATTCCTTCACAGAGAAAACAGCTTCAGTCTGCCTACTCTGTTATCCTCTTGTACCCTACTATCCAAGTTTGTAGGAGCTGCTGTCATGTATCCAAGGTAGTTGTTACATTGTAGGATACTGCTTATATGAACAAGAAATTACTAGTACGTATTTAGGTTTTGAGTGTGATTACATTTTATAACGGTTGACAAATTTATCATGCTTTAACACGTGCATAACCATGACAAAATTCTAGTTTGGCTAATGTTCACGTTTTAATGAGCGCCAAGCAATTTGTCAACCGTCATATTTAAAGCAAGAAACAAAAATTGCAGCAATTTTTAGCAACATAATTTTGCGTTTATTCTTTGTTACCACAACTCACACCCCTAAGGGTTATCGTGGAAAAAGATTGAAAGTACTTGGGTACATTGAGAAATGAATGATAATAATATCTGTCAACGTTAATGTTTATTTCTGACATCTTTCACTTATAATACACAAAAGATTATCCGTGAGTATGAACGGATTTTTATTAAAAATAAACAGGCACAATGTTTACAATTTATTTTATCTGTCATGTCTAATATATATATATATATATATATATATATATATATATATATATGTACATGTATGTATATATGTATGTATGTATGTGTGTGTATGTGTGTTTGTGGGTATGTTTATTTCTTTGAGTGGAAATTTGTGTCGATCTGTATCTGTATATGATTTTTTTCTTGTGAAAACGGTTTAGGCTTATATATCTTTTTTACAGTGTACCAAACGTTTGACGGTTAATTAAAGACAGAAATATTTTTTGAACGTAAGAATTTTTTGTGGGGGTATAATAATGGTTTACTGATATAATTCTTAAAAATTAACTCATAGCTTAGGAGGAAAGGTGAATTCTTACCTTTTCCAAAGTGAATATATCGAACTGGCATTGCAGCTCGATTCTCTGATTACCAAAATCGAACTGTAAACTTTACGCCACAAACACATCCAGACTTACACCACCTGGTATTTTGAAAACGTCACCCATCTAGGTATTGATGCCGCTCAACATTGCTTAAGTTCACTAATCGTACAGAAACCAGTGTTTGAATGTTATGTGGCCGTAGCCGGTATATGCTGAGAACGTTCCATCAACTGTAGTATATATATATATATATATATTCATCCGCAGACAGATCTGTTTCGCTGTATGACAGCTCGTCAGTACGGTTAGAGTCCGATTGCTTTTTAACCGAGGATTGAAACACGACCGAATTGGCGTCAGTCGGCGATTCTACCTCTGGGCTATTGGCGTTCGGTAGAAGAAAGCAGACTTTTTAGCGTGTATATTAACATTATACGTGCCCAATAGGCAGAGTGCTCTAATTCCTTTTACTGAATGAACGATGCGTAGATGCCAGAATAGCTACTGTTTTTCTAAGTCTACCATTCTTCCAGAGTGCTTACTCAGTGTGTGAGAGCGTAAATAGTCATCCGCAGACAGATCAGTACGGTTAGACTCCGATTGCTTTTTAACCAAGGATTAAAACCCGACCGAATTGGCGTCAGTCGGCGATATAGGAATATATTTCTATATAGACGGTATATGCTGAGAATGTCCCATCAACTGTAGTGTTTATACACACACACACACACACACACACACACACACACACACACACACACACACACACACACACACATATATATATATATATATATATATAACAGTTGATGGAACGTTCTCAGCATATACAGGATATGGACACATAACATTCAAACACCGGTTTCTGTATGTATATATTAGTCACCCACATACAAGCCTACATTTGCTGTATCACAGCTCGTCAGAGTGGCAAGACACATCCACTTGCTTCTGGCCGAATTGAAACTCGACCGATTTGGTTTCAGTCGGAGCCGCTGTACTCTAAGCCATAGGCGCATGGAATCAGAGATAGGAAATTTGTACATGTTGTATATAAGTAGTGTATACACACGCCAGTCACCGAAAGAAGTCAATTCATTTCTGTAGAGTAATGCATATATCGCAGAAGTGGAAAATGAATTTTTAATATTTTCTTAACTAGAGAGCTCAATCGTAATGAGAGTATAATATATGAGTCATCCACATACAAGCCTGTTTCGCAGCTCATCAGTGTGACTAGACATATCCACTTGCTTCTGGCCGGGATTGAAAATCGACCGGTTTGGTGTCAGTCGGTGTCGCTTCTCCCTAAGCCATAGGCGCATGGAATCAGATAAGAGGAAATTTTACATGTTGTATATAAGCAGTGTATACACACGCCAGTCACCGAAAAAACTCAATTCTTTTCTGAATAGTAATACATATATCGCAGTTGTGAAAACTGTTTTTAAAATTTTCTTCACTAGAGAGCTCAATCGTAATAAGAGCAAAATATATTAGTTATCCACATACAAGCCTGTTTCGTCGTATGACAGCTCATCAGTGTGACTTGACACATCCACTAGCTTCTGGCCGGGATCGAAAACTCGACCGATTTGGTATCAGTCGGAGTCGCTACTCCCTAAGCCATAAGCATGCATATATATATATATATATATATATATATATATATATATATATATATATATGTGTGTGTGTGTGTGTGTGTGTGTGTGTGTGTGTGTGTGTGTGTGTGTGTTGAGAAAGAGGATGCGTGAAAGTGTGGCGCTAATCAGAAAGGGCACTTATGTAATCGCGTTAGTGGGTACGGGAAATTGTAACGGCAGATTTCGCGACAGCGCAGTCATCCATTTTCTAACCGGAAGTGACACGCGGAACCTTCGATCCCTTCCAGACAAGAAAACCTCTTCCTAGCCCGGTAGCTTGCCCTGTGGTCTTCCATTATCCTTTTTACGCCGATTCATGCTCGACTGAATCGTGTCAAGTTGCGACTCGATCCCAATTCATCGCACTAATGACAAAGTCCTCACAGTCAGGAAGTCATTTAACCTTTTCTTCTTGGCTCTATTGATTTATTTTATTTTATTTTTTTTATTTTTTTTTTGCTGTTTTATTTTTTTTTTCATACTGTTTTTCAATCTATTTTTTTTTCATTGACTTTTCTGTCTTACTATATAGTCTTCTTACTAACGTATTATTTTGTCCAACTCTATGGATTCTTTAAACTCAGAATATTGTCTTCAATTTTCCTATCGCCTGTTATTTACTCCTTTTCTTCTTTTACATTCACTCAGCTCTTTTCATTTTAACAATTTTCATTGCGTCACACTTGTCTTGTTTTCATCTCGTTCACTTGTTTCATTCTTTTTTATTTATGTATCTTTATTCCTCTTTTTCTTCGTATTATTTTCCTTCTAAGTGTATCTTCTTTTTCATCTTCTTGATAATAATTTTCCCCTTTACTGTTTTTTTTTTAATACTAAACCTCATCACTATATTTTTTTCTTCTTTTCGCATTCAAATGTAATCGTCTCTCCTCTTTTCATTCCTGCCCTTTTTGGCTTCTTTCCATATTTCTTTTACTAACTTGATAATTCTTCTCTAACTTTTTCTTCATCTTCGTATTATTCTTTATGTGCCATTTCTTCACTGCTTTTTTTCTTTTTCTTCTTCTTCTTCTTCTTTTCTTCTCCTTCTTCTTCTTCTTCTTCTTTTCTTCTTGTTCTTCAACTGCTTATGATTTTTCGTATTTTTCTACTTCGTCCTTTTTTACTTTGTATATTTCTAATTCGTATTCCTCTTCATATTCTTTTAGACATTCTTCTTCATCATGTTTTTCTTCGTATTGTATTTCTTCTTCCTCTTCATAGAATTCATCGTCTTAGTTTTCTTGAAGTTCTTCTTTGTATTCTTCTTCTTCCTCGTCGTCTTCTTCATATTTGTCTTCGTTGTCTTCTTCGTATTCTTTTTCATATTCTTATACACCTTCGTTTTGTGCTTCTTCCTATTCTTCAATTTCTTATTTGTTTATTTCGACTTATTCATATTATTATTCTGTCTCTTAATTTTCAGCGTCATAATTTATTTTAATCTTCTACTATTAATTACTTTTACGAGTTCCTACACTACCAGCCATAATTATTAGGCAACCCTAGGTTTTAAAGAAAATCATGTATTTCATACTCTTTTTAGTATTTATTGACAAGGAAGCTAAGATGAACTCGTCCGAATCACCCAAAATTATCTTCATTCTTTCAGTGATGAAACTTCAATATAAGTAATTATTAAATATTTATAAATTCATTTGATGCCCATTTTATTGTGCAGTATTAACAAAAGAACCATTATATTTTATATAATGGTTCTATTGTTAATACAATTTTTAGTATTTATTGCCAAGTGAATAATTTTTAATGAAAACATAAACATTAACAATTATTCACTTGGCAATAAATACTAAAAATTGTATGAAACATTTAACAATTAGTTCTTTTCGGACTGAGTCTTTTCTCGACGAGACGAGACGAGAATTAGAAAATGAAGTGGAACTTACTAAATTTTAAAATATATGTATGCATATGTGTGTATAAGTATTTTAATTTTATTTAGACAGCGATGTCTACTCAAAGAGATATATCCACTAATAAAATAAAATAAACTATACACTTCTGGCCATAATTATTAGACCACCACAGTTTTTAAAAGAAATGATGTATTTCATACCCTTTTTGGTATTTATTCTCAAGTAGATAATTCTAAATGAAAATAGAATGTTTCTTTTGACATTATTTTGCAAAATTTTACAAGGCACCGAAGCAAAGATGAACTCGACCAAATCACCCAAAATTATCTTGATTCTGGTAAACCTCAGTGTGATTACGAATTATCGCAAGTGATGTCTAGGCTACACTCTTAAACACACACACGCAAACACACACACACACACACACACACATATATATATATATATATATATATATATATATATATATATATATATTAATGCAGGTTTCATTGAATAATATAAATAATATAAGTCCATCCGCCACGATAGGGATGGACTTATATTTTCAATTCAATTATCTTTATTGTTAATAACTTAAATGTTCTATGTTTACTGTGTGTTATTATTTACTCTTTGATAATGGCTTATGTGAGCCGAAAGCTTAGACCTGATAAAAAATTCAACAAATACTGTGATTTTTTGTTGTCTTTTAACGACATCACCATCAAGTATATCAGACGGTATGAACGGATCCTACACAAAATTAATAGACAAAACTTGTCTATATTATTCAATGAAACCTGCATTAATGAAAAAATGCTGCCAAAATACACACAATATATATATATATATATATATAATTATAAGGTACGATATATTTATTCGGTAAATATTTCGCATCTCATTATATATAAATATATATATATATATATATATATATATATATATATATATAAGGTACGAGATATTTATGGGTAAAATAGCCCAGTATCAGGAATAGAGCATATGTATACACAGAAATGAAAACAAAGACACATACGGCGTTATAATATATATATACTTATCTGAATTTTTCCATGTTTAGCATTATTATTTTTTAACAGATAAGAGGAAAGTCTTTTTATTATATATATATATATATATATATATATATAAGGTACGAGATATATATATATATATATATATATATATATATATATCTTCTCTCGGGAATTGAACTTGCATACTCTCACACCGTAGAGATGTCGTCTTTAGATCAGACGTGTCTTACGAATCGACCCACGAAAGATTTAATGGTGAACAGTATTCAGGTTAACCTTATATTAGTATTCGCCTGATTTTTATCGAATTATTATTAATATTTGCCCTTGATTGTATTAAATATAAACCAACTAAACCGAGGACAACATTACAGGGTAACACGGAAATTTATGAAACCGGCATTAGCCGACATACTTTAATTTGTTTTTTAACATTAAATTTTTTTTAATGGATACTCGTATTTGAGTGGAAAGTCTGTTTATTATATATATATATAGGGATCATCTATTGTTTCGAATGTTATATAGTTATTCTTATAACTTTATCAAAATAAGTTTATTGAACTTTTTATTTTGGAATTATATAATTTACCATTATTTCCTTATTTTTCCTTGATAAAATCTTCTTTCAAGCTTTAAAATAAACGGTTATTTCATATTTAGACCTTTTCATAACATCGTTCTGATCTTTATGCTCGCTACTCTCTCTCTCTCTCTCTCTATATATATATATATATATATATATATATATATGTATATATATATATTGTTATATATATATATATATATATATAACAAATACACAAAACAGTCAAAATTAGAATTAATAAATTATCTTCTAATAAGGAAATATTCGATTAGAATAAAACATTATACAATGAAGCCAAAAAGAAGAGTTATTTTAAAGATGAAATATTATATAAAAAATTGAAGGACAAAACTAGAATTATAAGTAAAGTTAGAAAAAGAAAAAATAATATGGTTCAACACTTCTTTCTTCAAGGAGTCCAATGTAAATACAGGTAAATACTTTTTGAATTTAGTTAGCAAACTCTTCTACCAACACCATCCCTTAAGTAAATTATTCAATAGAAAAAAAACTTAAAATTAGTTATTCTACCACAAAAAACAAGCAAAACATAATAATAGATTATTTAGAGTCTTCTCTAGCAAACCTTTGGTAGACAAACTTCCCTGTAATTGCATCAATAAAACAAATTGTCCAGTTGATGGCAGGTTTAATTCCGAAAAATCTATCAATGAAGCCACTACTTGTCCAGTGAAGGACATATTATATGTTTATATAGGGATATCTGCAGGTAGTTGGAAGCAGAGACTGTACAACCACCGACAAACTTTTTCCAACGCCTCCTTGAAATATCAAACTGTCCACTCTAAGCAATACTGGAGTATTATAGACGGAGGATTTACACCACTGGTCAGATAGAGGATTGTGAAATACGCCAATACTCCCAAGCATTTCAGGGATAGGTTCAATTTATGCCTGGAGGAAAAATTTATAATTATAAAATAAAATAATCCTAAGGAACTACTTAATCAGCGGAATGAATTAATATTTAAATGCAGACACAAAATAGATATAAAATAGTCTAAATAAATCCTACTTGTAATTTTAATTAGTGTAAATTATATTAATTTACATTAATGTAATTTAAAAAGTGTTTATTTTGGAAAAATTCTGGAATGTGCTGCTAATATCATTTTACAGCAAAGGTTTTTTTGTTAGTTTTAATTTTTTTTTAAATTTTTTTTTTATAATTATTATATTTATAGGTACTTTTTAAGTTTCCTTTTTTCTCGTTTTTTTAGAATGAGTATTACTATTAGTACTATCATTATTATTATTAACGGCTGAGAGAAATTTTGTTTGATACATATATATATATATATATATGTGTGTGTATTTTTACGAATTTTTATTCCTTGTTGTTATAATTTTTTTATAATATATTATAAGTATTATCATTATTTAAGAGATTTTTAAGATTACATTTTAACTTTGTTTCTTTATTTAGTTTTTCTTACTAGGAATTATTATTTTAACTTTATTCAAGATAAATTACTACTAGTGGTTATATTGTAATTTATATTAGATTGTATGATTTATGATTTATTTTTCACTACAAACATACCCCATAATTAGTATATTTTAATTTAAGAGGAAATCTCATGTTGCGTTTCTAAGAATGAATATTAATGTAATAACCGTAGGTTTGATAGCAGAAGTTTATTTTAAATTAATTTAAATTCTTTTCTATATTGTTCTAATTTTTTTATCTCTTTTATTTTATTTATTTCCACCTCGCTGTTTTTAGGTTTATCTTTCTAACGTTTCATTTTTATTTTTGTAATGATTTAATTATTTTAACTAAATTTTTAAAAAAATAATTAATACTTTGGGGATACTAATAAGAGTAGCTATTTTTTCAAATTTTATTGAAATTAGGTTGTACAATTTAATTTTGGACGGTAAATATATCCCATTATATTTTAAATTAAATTTCAATGTTAACTTTTTACATGTATGTTAATATCATATTACAGCTAAATTTTCCACGTCAGGTTAATATTAGTTTACAACGAAAGCATTTTATATTCTTTTTCTGCTTTTTATTTTTTTTTTATAATTATTATAGTTATAGGTATTTTTGTCATTTTTTGTCTTTTTTTTGATAGAATGAATATTATTATTTTTATTATTACTATTACTATTATTATTATTATTACGTCTTAGAGAAATTTTGTTTGATAAATACATATATATATATATATATAAATACATCTATATATATAAATACATATATATGTGTATGTGTATATATGTATGTATACATATATTTGTTATCGCTTTATTGTTTTATTTGTTATTATTATTATTATTATTATTATTAGTAGTAGTAGTAGTAGTAGTATTGCTAGTAGTTAAGATATGTTTAAGATTGTATTTTAATAATTTATATTTTCTTATTAGGAGTTATTATTTTAACTATAGTTAGACTAAATTACTACCAGCGATTATAATGTAATTCATGTTAGGATGTATGATTCATGATTTATTTTTCACCATAAATATTCCCCATACTTGGTATATTTTAATTTAAGGATAAATACCTTGCCGCGTTTCTAAGAATGAATATAACTATTATATGCGTTGGTTTCGATCAAGCGTTTTTTTTAAAATTATTTTAAAATCCGTTTTATCACGATTACGTCCTTTTTCTTTCCTTCTTTTTGTGTATTTCCCACTTCTGTTAGGTTTATTTAATTTTTTCTGTTTCTATATTTATATTTTTTAATTTTAGTAATTTTAATTATTTTAACAATATTTTTTAAAATTAGCATTAATTTTTAAAATAATAACAGAGTAGTTATTTTTTCAAATTGTATTAAAATTATGATGTACAATTTATTTTTCTACCGTAAATATATCCCAGTAGATTTGAAATTAAATTTCATAGTTAAATTTTTCCATATTTTTTTAAAAGAACAGTTAGGAGGTTTGAGACGCTGTTACGACAAATGGAGTCAACATTTATTTCTCCTGATATTGTATTTCCTTTTATTGTATCTCTTTGTTCTTTCTTTTTCTCTTCTTGCTTTCTATTCACTTTTTCTGTTTCTCCTTTTTCTTTTTTTTTCTTTTTTTTCTCTTTTTTCTTTTTTTTTTTTCTCTTTTTTTCTCTTCTTTACATTAATCAATCGTCTATCTTTTCTTTATGCTTGCTTTTCTCTTTCTCTGGGGTTCTTTTTGAATGAGCGAGAAATTTTCGTAAATAACCGTTACAAATGTCTATTCTAATATGGACATGTGAGAGTCTATGTAGAATAAAATAAAAGAAGATATTTTTTGGGGATGGATATTGTGAGGACCAACTGTTGTACAATTTGGGTCTGATGAGCCGCGATAATAACATCAGGACGCAGTGAAATTTATATTACCCATTGTAATAATCTAAATTTGTTTAAAATTATATTACTCTGTTAAATTAAATAAATGAATTTAACATTGAGTTCTCTTGAGTTCGTCTCGGAATTTATCTGGATTGTATAGCAAGTGTGATACGCTATATATATATATATATATATACTACCGGCCATAATTATTAGGCCACTCCAGTGTTTTAAAAAAATATGTATTTCACATTATTTGTTAATATTTATTGCCAAGTGAATAATTGTAAATAAAAATAAAATGTTTTTTTTGGTAATACTGCACAATAACATGTGCATCAAAGGAATTTATAAATATTTAATAATTGCCTATATTGAACTTTCATCAATGAAAAATTGAAGATAATTTTGGGTGATTCGGACGAGTTTGCCTTTGTTTCTTTGCCTTGTAAAATTTTGCAAAATATTAATAACAAAAAAAGACTATTCTACTTTCATTTGGCAAACAATTAAAATAGTATGAAATTTCTTTTAGATAAACAGGATGGTAGCCTAATAATTATGGCCGGTACTGTATATATATATATAGTTATAGGAGAATGTTGGTTTGTGTTCCTTTCCTAAGTATCAATCAGTCACTTAACTACCACACGTTAGAGATGCTTAGACAATCATGTCCCTTCCGAGACATGACTGATTAGGCAGAAGATTTTTTCGCAGTAGTTTTTCGTTTTTTATTCTTTAGCCAACCAAGTCTATTAAACACAATCTGTCCTACTACTCAACCCATAGCTGGCGTAAAAAGAGATGGATTAATATCTTTTCTAAGGGTATTTGCGCTTAATTGAATGCAACGTGTTCGACTGGAATTCGAACTCGGCTCTTCCATTCCTTATTCCGGTCCAATATCCATTGCACCACAAAAAATATCATAAAGGTTAGTGTTCTTTCTGTCATCATATCGAAAAATGAAAGGATACACCTATAAATAAATGATTCCAAGAACATGTATACAGTTATATGCTAAAAATGTCATATTAAATAAACTGCAAACAATATGTTTGATTATTTTTAATAAAATCCGTTCATATTCACGGATAATCTTTCGCGTATATTATCTAAAAAAGACAACAAACATATTGATGTACTTTCTATTTAGTATCTTACATTAAAACATAAGAATATATATATATATATATATATATATATATATTAAATAAATAACAACCATTTTGTCTTCTCATTTTAAAAAATCGTTCTTACACATGGATAATTTTTCGCGTATTGCAATCAAAAGTTGTGAGAAATGAGCTGTAACGTTAACAGATGTTATTTTCATTCATTTCTTAAAGTACCCAAGTACATTCAACCTCTTTCCGAGATTATCTTCAGAGGTGTGAGTTATGGTAACAAATGTAACCAGAAAACTATGTTGCTAAATATTAATGTATATTTTTCCTGCTTCAAATATAACGGTTGACAAATTGCTAGCATTCATTAGAACATAAAGTTTTTCCAAAATGATTTTTTTATGTGTCGTAATGTATGGAGATGGAGATGGAAAGTGCGACACGGAGATCCGAAGGCGAATTGTCATGGCAAAGGATGCGTTCCAGAAGATGAGCAAAATACTAACACACAGGAAAATCTCAATAGAAACGAAGAAAAGAGTGCTAGACTGCTACGTGATGTCAGTTCTTCAATACGGATGTGAATGCTGGACAATATCATCGAAAATGAGGACAAAACTGGAAGCGGCCGAAATGTGGTTCTACAGAAGGATGCTACGGATATCGTGGACTGAGCATACAAGCAACGACGAAGTGTTGGAAAGAATGGCAACAAAAAGGAAATTGATGCTGAGCATCTGGGACATGCAATGAGGAAGGAGAGCCTGGAGAACCTGATACTGACTGGACAGATAGAAGGAAGGAGAGACAGAGGAAGGCAGCGGATAACATATTTGCAGGGTCTGATCAGGTGGATGACGGAACGGGGGATGCCAGGAGCAACAGGAACAAACATACTAAGAGCCACAAGGGATAGGGAGACGTGAAGATCCATGATCGCCTACGTCCTGAAGGGACAGGGCACATAGAAGAAGAAGAAGAATGTCATGGTCATGCACGTGTTAAAGCATGAAAACCTGTTCTTTTTACGAACATTTTTTAGAACTTTACTACAGTATTCATAGCTGATTCTAGTAATTGACGGCTTAAGTGTTTTAATGAATATTGCCTCGAGAATTTGTAGTTTGCTTTTATTGTTTTCTTGGTGTATTATCGATCATTATTTTTTCATATTGTGAATGTAGACAGGAATGTTGTTGTAGATGTCTATAAATGGATGAATTGTCGGACAAATGTAACGTAAGACGTCCAAATAATGTGGTTGTTGTAAATCCAACATATGTATCTCCGAAAAAATAACATGTTTTTTTTTGTTTGTTTTTTTTTTTGTCGTAGATACAGTCTCCCAAGGAATATTTGAATTGATGTATACTGTTAATTTTACGTAACACATCAGTTGGCGGGGAGGAGTTAAAACTATTGATATTTTGAAAATTGAGAAAGTCTCTTTTGGAAGGAATGGGGGTTGGATAGAAGAGATTAGAACAACAGAAGATAACAAAGAAATGACGATATTCTATCTGTTTTTTATTCACTTCCGTAGCCAGATGTTGAAATCGGCGAAATGTTAATTAAGACGAGTGATGGCGGAAATGGAAAATATTTTATTTTGTAAATGCAGAATATAAAACAAAAGAGAGTAAATATTCTTCAACATGAGCAACTTTTAACAAGGAGATTCTGTCGGTTTAAAGTCAATAGCTCAAATGTACTGGAGATCTTTTTGCTTTCCGTCATTGTCTCTCTTAAGAATACACAGATGCCTCGAAAGTATTGTCGATCTGACACCAAGTTCCATCCGGTACTTCTTTTCATCCTCCGACAAGAAATACCCAGGGGAAAGCATTTAACCGAGCTGTGTTTTCGTCAGATTTCTTCACAGAGCACTAACCTTTACAATGTCATGATGTTTGCATGATCATGACTTTCTTTTTACAAATATTTTCCTACCATAACTCTTGAGAATGTCCTACTTTGCCCAGTCGTGAAAAGTAGTAATCAGAAATACAAAAGATCTCAGTGGGACTTGAACTCGCATCCCTGTTGTCTTAGAGACAACAATATTCGAATATTCAAGTGTATTTATTTCAATCATTTGAGAGGACAGGGGAAATTTAATGATGCCCAAGATTGAAAGCCCAATTTATTGTTGAAACACGGTTTCAGGATTGCAATGTAAATGATATAATTATGTTATCCGAACTTGTAACATTCAGTGCAGTGTATATTTAAGCACAATTATATATATATATATATATATATATATATATATATATATATATATATATATTCGTGTATATTTAAGCACAATTATATATATTCAATATATATATATATATATATATATATATATATATATATTCTTTCCCTTTATTTTTATTTTTATTTTATTTTATTTTATTTTATTATTTATTTTTTAATTTCTTTGCAATCTATTTAAAAAAGAAAAGTAGACTAATTTTTCTCCAGTTTCTGAAAGGTTTTTTCTGTTGCTGAGGTGATGTGTCGTCCCCCGTGGGGATCTTCATATCGAAATGGCCATTCAACATCTTTGAATTAATCCTTTTTTAATATATATATATATATATATATATATATATATATATATATAAGTTGCGACTGATAAATTGTCGTCTAAATTACTCTAAAATAAAAATAACATTTTAACATATATATTTCTCAAAATTATACACAAATATCTTGAAACACTAACAACAAATTGTTTAATAAAATTGTTATTGGCTTCAAACATGGCGTCTAGTGCTGGTAAATGCTGGCAACGTTCATGGATATAAAGTATCCTCTTGGCATCTGTTGACCAAGTTCGTCATAGGTTATGGATAAAGCTCAGCACGTAATCTCTTCAATGAAACAACGTCAAAAATTAATTAACACTCCCGAATCAGACGCTCTACTGAATCGGATTTTGATCGGCAAAACTCGGAAAAATATGGCCGCCATTTATACACGTCGCATTGAATATTTTGATCTTCCTGATTGGTTAAGCCTTCTATTGGTGAACTCTAAAATGGGTTTAGCCATGGGTGTTTTATTAGTATATATATGTACCAAAAAGTCCAACATCTATATGACTTCGGTATCTTCTGCGACTCATCTGGACAATATCCCTGTTTTACTTAGGGAATACTGATATAATGCTTGCCTACCGTTCTTCTCTGATGTTATAATTAATTTTTGTTTGTTTATCGCTCAACCGCGCCCTGCACATAATAAGCAAATTGATTTTAGTCTGGGGAGTTAAGTAGCCAAATGTAACTTATGATGTGGTCGTAGAAATTGTTTCACACCTATGATTGTGTTCACTTGCTTGTGTGGCATGGTGCAGAGTCATTTTATTAGACATTGGTTCTTACAGCAGCCACCCTGTTGACCCACAGCAGCTCAATTTCCTCAATAAATTTCATGAATGCTTCCAGGTTGAGGCTGAGTTTCTGTGAGATGATAAATGGTGGAATAACGTCTATATCACTAGTCAGTCAATTAAGTGCCATACATGATACACACTTGGGCGATCATGTCTCTTTCAAGACATGACTGACTGGGCAGTATATTATCCCGCAGTAGGTTAAAATTGCTTTCTGCGATAGACTGGTTACCAACAAAGGCTGTAGAAACTCAATCTGTCCTGTTATTTGACTCATTGCTAGAGGGGGAATGGATGCATTATATTATTAAGTAGTAATTAGTCGGGGATCAGTTAATTATTTCATACCAATAGAAAACCGACCTCCCACTTTAGGCCCAATATCATTTTTAAGTATGTTCCTAACTATAACATTCAGTCAGTCACTTAAGCTCCATACGTGATACACGCTTGGGCGATCATGTCTCGAAAGTGACATGACTAACTGGGCAGAAGATTATCCCCCAGTACGTTGCCATTGCTTTCTGCGGTAGAATGGTTGCCAGCATGGCTATAGAACCCAATCTGTCCAGTTATTTAACCCATACCTGGAGGGAAGGGACGGATTAATACCTTTTCCAAGGGTATTTGCGCAGAAGTGAATGCTACTATTTCAGCTGGAATTCGAACTCGGCTCACCGACTTTCCGTTCCGAGTCGATATCCACTGCACCACAACGCACTTAAGTAGACATTACTCTAAATATTAAGATTTTCATTAGATATATCATCAAACTCTTTCAGATTACTATGCGCTTTCCTCAGATTGACAACCTAAACACCAAGATTTTTACTGGATATATCTCGAAACACGTTCAGATTACTCTGCCCTGTCGTCAGATTGACACCTAAACACACTGAATTATTCGTATTGGAGATTCCTGCCCTGATGCTAACCAGCACAACATGCCGTTTCCATATTTCTGGCGGAGTGGTTTCCGACATGGATTTTTTTTCTCACAGGTGGGGTCTACCTTACATTACTATACAGTGCAGTCACCAAAAATAAAAAAATAAAAAAAATTCCGTGAGTGCGCAAAATTAAATAATATAAAATGGCCACAATTTACAAATTTGTGTGTGTATATAATTTTTATTTTCTATACAAAATTTATGCAAATACTGCATGTGATATATGTCCGAGATACATACATAAAACGTTTAGCTAAATACATATAATCTCCATGCATTTAATTAAATATAACAGTTGTGGGATCTTCCCATTTTTGTATTTCATAATGGACTCGACTGAGTGTACATATACTCTTGCTATAGAGAGAACCATTGTTGCAGTTGCAGTTGGCAGTGGGGAGTATTCGTAGAGTTCCATATACAGTTATCGGAGAGTACTGAACGTACCCAGAGACTACCGCATCTGAAGTCAAACTAGCTCTGAGCTCCACTCAGCTAGAATAATATACACGGGTATACAATAACCACGACTTACTTCAAGACTTGCATATTTTTATTTATTTCTTACTAATAGTATTCTTGGATTTACTAACCTGCGTTCAAGTTTGTATATTATGTTCAATATAACCTACTTTTCTATCTGAATATCTGTTTTGTTGTTCATTATTTTGTGCGGTCACTCACCCGGAATCCACAACAATAACATATAGAATATTTGGGACAAATTGCTGTTATTTGTTCGGTCTGTGGTATTCTTAGCATCATGTAGAATAACATTCATTGTTGCTTCAAGTCTCTTCTTCATTTCGTTTAGAATGTCCACCATTCGCTGTTAAAGGGGAGGACTGATTGTGCACAAAATTCTAGTACTCTTCTTACTGCTTTTAAATATATCCGAAATTATTCATAAAAAAATATTATATATGTAGTATTATATATATATATATATATATATATATATATATAAATTTATTTATAAATGGAACTTTGTCTGTGTGTGTATGTGTGTATGTGTATGTGTGTCTGTGTGTCCATTACCTATAGACTACGAAACGGCTGAACCGATTATCTTGAACATGTACACAGTTGCACTATACGCACACACACACACACACACACACACACACACACACACACACACACATATATATATATATATATATATATGTATATATATATATAAATATATATAAAAGGCAAGATGTTTGTGTGTCTGTTTATCTGTCTGTATGTCTGTATTTTTTCAGCCCCTTTATTTTAGTTTTTGCTTTTGGTTTGGCTCTAAGTAGGTATGATTGTAGTTCTTAGTCTCAGCCATGGTACCATTTACTCAGAGGACTTATTTGTCCTTCAAAATTCAGTTTACGACGAAAAAGCTTATTTGATATCGATAACTGAAATCAAAATTTGAATTACATCCATTTATTTTTCTTTCAATCTACGGTTTCGCTTTAACTGGAAACAACTATTGCTTTATAGTCTTTTGTGCTAACATCCAAGGAGTCTGAGCTCCAGGACCATGGATTAGTTTTAAAGCTTTCATTACACCCGAGCAACGCCGGGCTTTACTGTTATATATATATATATATATATATATATATATATATATATACATATATAGTAGTGAGCATTAAAATCAGAACAATGTTAAGAAAAAGTTTAAATGCGAAATAACTTTTTATTTTAAAGCTCCAAAGGACATTTATCAAGGAAAAATAAGGAAATAAATCTAAATTATATAATTTTGCAATATAAAGCTCAATAAACTTGTTTTGATAAAGTTATAAGAATAATTATATAACATTAAAAAAACAGATGATCAAAAATATCAGAACGATTAACAAAATCATACTATTAAAATGAATACATCATATTCTAATGAAAATATCGTTCATAATTCATTAGTACTTGAAGTGAAAAAACTTCACTTTCCATAACAGCTTGATATCTTTTGCTACATGAGCGAATTAATGTCTTGCATTCATTAACGGATATTTTCTCCCATTCTCCTTTCAAATTACTCCATAGTCTTTCGACGTTTGTTGGATTTTCTTTCTTAGCTCTTTCATTTAGTAACTTCCAAACATTCTCAATAGGATTCATGTCTGGGCTTTGAGCAGGCCTTTTCATTATTCACCTCAGAAATGTCTTAACAGACTTCACTGTGTGACATGGGGCGTTATCATCTATAAATACAGCTAGTGGATTAATTGCCGTTCTCAAATTAGGTACAAGATGTTTCTTCAATATCTCTTTGTATACAGTTGCATGAGTTTTACCGTGTAGCCTAACAAGAGGTCCCGTACCATCAATTGAAATCATGCCAAACACCACCACACACCTTATTCCAAATTTAACGCTACATTTAGTGCACTGAGGCAAATATCGTTCCTTGGGACTGCGTCAAACGAACCTTCTCCCGTCACAACCGAACAGGTTAAACTTTGACTCATCGCAGAAATGAACACAATCTCGCTGTTCTTCTGTCCATATGAGGTGTTCAGTGGCAAATTTTAATCGGCTCATTTGATTCCTTTTAGAAATGTAAGGCTTCGTAGAAGCTACTCGACTGTTCTGACTTATTTCGTTAAGTCTTCGGGAAATAGTGTGCCTTGATATTTTAATGCCAAGGTAAGCGTTAGCTATTTTTTATTCTGTATTAATTCATGTTTTCCCTTGCAGTAGTTTTCCTAGGCCTGACAGATGGTTTCTTGGCTTCACATGACCCATTTTACCTTAAGTTTTCTTAAAATACTATGAATAGCACTTTTAGATTTCCCAACACTTTGAAATATCCCCAGTCAAGAGTTCATCTTCATTACGTAACTTGACTATCAGTTTTCTAAGTATAAATGACGTCACAGATTTTTTCACCACGTTTACAATGCAAGAGCCAGTTAATAGCCGGTGTAATTTAGTTAAATACCCAATTTTATGTTCGGAAAGACAGAAAGTGCGACACAGAGATCCAACGGCGAATTGGTATGGCGAAGGAAGCATTCCAGAAGTTGAGTAAAGTTATAAGAAACAGAACAATTTCGCTAGAAACAAGGAAGAGTGTACTGAATTGCTGTGATGTCAGTTCTTCAATATGGCAGTGAATGCTGGACAATATCATCAAGGATGAAGGAAAAACTTGAAGCAACTGAAATGTGGTTCTACAAAAGGATGCAGCGAATATCATGGATCGAGCATGTGAGCAATGATGAGGTCCTAGAAATGATGGAAAGGAAAAGGAAATTAATACTGAGGAACAGAAAGAGGCAGCTGAAGTTCCTGGGACATGCAGTGAGGATAGAGGGCTTGGAGAACCTGATACTAACAGGCCATATAGAGGGGAAAACAAACAGCGAAAGGCAGCGGATAACGTATTTGAAGGACCTAATCAGGTGGATGATGGAACGAGGATTGCATGGTGTAACAGGAGAAGGCGTGCTAAGAGCCACCAGGAATAGGGAAACGTGGAAAGCCATGATCGCCTACGTCATGAAGAGACAGGGTAGAAGGAAGAAGAAGTTCTATGGTGAAAATATTTACAAGCAATGGAAAATTGATTCAGATACTCGAATACGAGTATCTGCTAAAAATAACATTTAAATAATAAAGATCTGTCGAATTAATAAATAAGATATCTATCCATTCTGTTTTACAGAGTGAAATCTGAATTATTTTACAAATTTTTGGAGGCGGGTACCTCACATCAAAACATGGGAGAAAGTCCATATAAACATTTTAGAAAATCATTCGTTCTTTTGTTTTTAAGTTTAAAGATGTTTACAGCGGGTGGTGTTGTGTTGTTACATAGATTAGTATACATTTGTCATTTGAGTCAGTCAGTGAAACACGCTTGGGCGATCTTGTCTCGAAAGAGATATGACTGACTGGACAGAATGTTGTCATTGCTTTCTGCGGTAGACTGGTTGCCAGCCAAGGCTATAGAACCCAATCTCTCCTGTTATTTAACCCATAACTGGAAGGAACAGACGGATTAATACCTTTCCCAAGGGTATTTGCCCGTAAGTGAATGCAATGAATTCAACTGGAATTTGAACTCAGCTCCCCGATTTCTCGTTCCGAGCCGATATCCACTGGACCACAACTCATTTGAGTACATTTTTATATAGTCTGTCTTCAAAATTAAACGTATACTCGTGAGGTTACTGAGAAGTGCTCCGTTTAACAACGGCAGGAAATTCGTATCATGAACAGACAGATGTTATTTTTGATAATGCTGTGCGAGTGCTAATGTATGCGTGACTGCCCGGTTGTATAAGATTGCGTTTCAAGACCGAAGACAGCCGAGTCATCAAAATTGTTCTGCTCTCTGTCGTCTCTTTTGTGAGACAGTACCGTTGTAACGCCAACTATGGATCGAGGAAGACAACAACCCGCTCGTACTCCTGACCGCGAGGAACACATTCTATAGGCTGTCGTAAATAATACAGCTATCAGTACTGTTGAGTTGTGCAGGTAATAACAACAAACAACAGAAATATAATAATAATAAAATGTATTAAAGAAGAAATGGTATTTACAAAAGTGGTTAGTAGAATACAGGAAAACAAGGTATTAATGTGTACGTCTCTATACGTCGTAGAGTGCAATTATCACTTCCGGTTTACAACCGGAAATACACGACTGACTCGTAAATCGTCGAACTTCGTGAGGTCCCGACACTACCACCATTTATAGTGCTTGGAACAGTTCATTATACTTAAAAGGTGGAGAGTGCCCTAACAAGTACACATCAAGTAGTCTTTGTTTGCTTTGAGAAATCCGCTCGCAAAATTTGTCTCAGTACATTTGACATCAGTCAGTTAAGTGTCATATGTGAAACACGCTTTGGCAATCATGTCTTAAAAGAAACGTGACTGACCGGACAGAAGATTAAACCCGAAATCGGTTGCCATTGCTTTCTGCAGTGGACTAGTTGCCAACCAAGTCTATAGAACCCAATCTTTCCTGTTATTTCACACTAACTGGAGGGTAGAGACGGATTAATACCATCCCCAATGGTATTTCCGTGTAAATTAGTGCAAGGAATTCAACTGGAATTCGAACTCGGCTCCCCAATTCGTCGTTCGGAGTCAATATGCGGATCGGATGTGCGTTGTGGAGCAGTGTATATAAGCTACCAGGGATAGGGAGAAGGGGAAGGCTATGATCGCCTACGTCGTGAAGGGACATGTATTTGTTTTCAGCCGAAAGGTCTTCTTCATATATTCGTACCCTTTGTAGTTGAAGGTTTTTTTTTACTGTATGTATAAGTGAGGATTTTTGTATTGTTGACTAAAATCTGTCTGATATTACATACATGGCTATGTTTATCTAAGAAATGTGGCTTAATTGTAAAAACTTCAGATATTGGAAGCCATCTGCATTAAATCCAAACAACCCACACTGAATAAAATCACGTTTAAATCTGATCATAGCACATTACATTGCATTTAAATATATGGTTCTGTTATCATTTCAAGCTCTCACGCGGTGTGACGTCATAGAACCGCATTACAAATTTACGAACTGCATTTGCTATTTTTAGCAACTGTTATCGTTGCTTAGCAAAGTTTTATGTCAACAGAAGATAAAATCGTCGCTGATTGGGAGGTTTTTGTGTTAATGTCCTTGTAACCTCTCTGAGGATGGCTCATGTAAGCCGAAAGCTTAGAACCATTTTAATAAAAAATTATCCAAATGTTGGAGAATTTTTGTCTTTATTTTCATCTGAAATTAAAGCCAATATACGATGTTTAGAACGGCTCTTGATTAAACATAATAGACGTTTATAGTTTCTTATATTTAACAGTATATGCTTAGAAAATTATCTGCTGCCTCGATACACTATATAAGTCACTTAGAGGTTCGGATTATTTTCCTACTGTAAAATGCTCAATGGTAGGTTTTAGTAGCGTTCTGATTTTTTTCTCCAAATGTAAGATATTCAATGGTAAGTACAACAATATATATACAATGGCGACATATCGGACCCAGTTCTGTAATACGATATTCTATTTAAATACACGTTTTATAGATATTTTGTGTAGTATAACTCTATAAACACTGCAAGGTTGTTGCTACTCTATAGAAATTTACATGATGTGTTCCAACGAATTATATTCTTTGATCCCAACAGCCCTAACCTTAACAATATTTCAAGTACACGTGAATTCCAATTCACTTCGTATTTATGTATTAACAAGTTCCACTAACACAGCTTCTTCAATTTGCGAAACAATCTCCCGGATTTTACTAGTTATATTTTCCGTAAAACCCCAGGAAATTAACCCATTGCATATACGATCATACAAAACTTCAAAAATACTTCCAAAACGAAGCTGCTAACTATTAAGCGTCATAGACAATCGCCCCTACCTTCCATTAGCATGGAACAAGCTAGCCACCCTGAGGGTAAAACACTACGTCTCCTTAGCCTCACACTCTCAACGGATCTCAAGTGGAATGAATACATCGAATCCATTGCTAAATTCGCTGCTAAGAAGGTCGATTCACTGTGCAGGGCCAGGAAGCTTTTCCCGTCTGAATCCATCCTGCATATATATAAATCCACCATCCGCCCGTGTATTGAATACTGCTGCCACATCTGGTCGGGTGCCCCGGCTATTCACCTCTGGATTCTTGACAATATCCAACGTAGAATCTGTAATGTGATCGATCCCGATTTGGCAGTTCGGCTGCAGTCGCTATCTCACCGGCGTAACGTGGCTTCCTTGTGCCACTTCTATAAATACTTTCATGGCTTCTGCTCCAATGAAATTAGATCACTGGAGCCCCTAAGTATGAATTGTGTTTAGCTTATAATGATGGATCACAGACGATTGACTATAAATTATATAGACAATGCTATTGGTATATCTAAGGGAAGAGTTGAACATATACTGCACATTGAACTTGATATGATCGATATTTCTGCTCGGTTGGACTGAGAACTGATCAAAAGCGCACCAGCTCATGCGTAATCCGACATTATTTGAGGCAGATCAATCTGGCTTTCTTTACCCAAGTATGAATGTTGATTTTCATCACTTTGATTCAGGGATAATGAGGAAATCGGGCAAATACCACTCCTAACCGGCTTCAAAAAAAGATCAAGATCGTTTCATTTGCAAAGAAGACGATGGCCTCAGTTTTTTAGGCCACAAAAGGCATTTTGTTTATTGACTTTATTCAATGGAGCCAAAATATCAATGGAAAATCAGTCAGTTAATTGCCATATGCTTGGCGATCATGTCTCGAAAGAGATATTACTGACTCGGCAGATTATCTCACAGTCAGTGCCATACGTGATACACGCTTTGGGCGATAATGTCTCGGAAGGGACATGACAGGCTGGGCAGAAGATTATCCCGCAGTAGGTTGCCATTACTTTCTGCGGTAGACTGGTTGCCAGCCAATGCTATAGAACCCAATCTGTCCTGTTATTTGACTCATAGCTAGTGGGGGGGAGAGAAATTTATTATATTTTAAAGTGAATAGTGGGGGGGGGGATCAGTTTATTACTTCATAACAAAAGAAAACCGGTCCCCCAATTTATACCAGTAGATGCCTTAATCATGTTCCCAACTATTATATTCACTTAGTCAGTTAAGTGCCATACGTGATACACGCTTTGGGCGATCATGTCTCGAAAGAGACCTGACTGACTGGGCAGAAGATTATCCTGCAGTATGTTACCATTGCTTTCTGCGATCGACGGGTTGCTATCCAAGGTTATTCGACCCAGTCTGTCCTAATTTTTAACCCATAACTGAAGGGAAGAGAGTAATATCTTTCCCAAGGGTATTTGTGCGTAAGTGAATGCAAGGAATTCAACTGGAATTCGAACTCGGCTCCTCGGTTTGTCGTTTCAAGCCGATATCCGTTACTCACGAAAGGCTATTAATACCAAACGCACATTATAACGGACGAAAGGAGATTGGTTTCATCAGGACACTACTCCAGCACACAAGTTCAAGGTTTCAATTAATACTCTCTCTGTGTGTGTCTGGCATTCAACAGATAGATCAGTTCCCTATTCTCATGACTTGACTCTCATCAATTATTAAGCATGAATATCGCTTTGCTAGGAATCAGTATAGCAGTGACGATTGTGTAATATCTGGTGTTGAACAAACTTCATTGAACAGGCATATAAGAGTTTACCTGGAAATGCACAATACAGGTATTAAGAAAAAGAAATTAAATCAAATCATGAAATATTATACACCTCGAACGTCACTCCTTCATAATCAGCCTATGAACATTTTAGCCCACCTGCGTATCTTATTCAACAATGATACATTTTTAAGGAAATTTCAATTAAATTATATTATTATACACTATTGCAGTATATATATATATATATATATATATATATATATATATATATATATATATATATATATACTCGTATTTGAGTAGATATTTTCTGTTTTTAATCAAACAGTATGTTGATATATTTCTTTCTACCGGCCAGATTATTTACGATAAATTTTTGTACGAAAGTGGGCGTCATTTCGTACAAACATTTATCGTAAATAATCAGGCCGGTATAAATGAATACATAAATCTACAGTTTGATTAAAAACAGAGTATCTACTCAAATATAAGTATTGACTAAAGACACTGTTCAAACAAATAGTTTCATATATATATATATATATATATATATATATATATATATACAGTACTGTGCAAAAGTATTAGAACAAGAACTATTTTATCATTTATGAGGCATTAAATAAAGTTTCAAATCACCACCTGTCCTAATACTTCTGCACACAGCCGGTAGTGTTAAAAAGTATTAGGACAAAACCTGACTGAAATACAAATACAGGGTGAAATGCAAACCTTTGTAAGAATTTTTTTAACTAAAAAAGAAAGAGGAAGGAAGACTTTCGGAATTTGAATTGGCCCCCGCAAAGCCCTGATCTCAATCCTATTGAACATCTATCGGATATTTTGGATAAAAAAAATTGATAAATCTAATGTTACTTCGCAAGACACACTTTGGGAACAAATACAAGCTGCTTATCAGGAGATAGCATTAGATACATTGAAGAAGCTTGTGAGGTCAATGCCTGACAGAATGAAGGTTGAGATCAAACCAAAAGGCTATTATACTAAATATTAAATTTATTTTGTAAAAGTTTTTTTCTTGTTAAAAAATTTGTTGCGTAAATCAAATAAAGTTACTTTAATTAAATTGTATATTTTTTGTCAATATGCCTTATAAAAGATAAAATAGTTCTTGTCCTAATACTTTTGCACAGTGCTGTATATATATATATATATATATATATATATACATATATATATATATATATATATATAAATTCATTTTAAACATTTATATTTTATAAATCTATTTTTAATTATTTATATTTTTAATATCACAACAACGGATTGAACTGATTTGAACATAATCACATATATATGGAGAAAATTAATATGGCGAATTATTTATGAGAACAAAAGAGTTTAGAAATTAATAATAAGTTACAACTGTCCAAACGCATAAAAGGAGATTTGGAAGCATCGTTGAGATTCAAGAAAAAATATCAATTAATAATTAAAATGAAATGTTATGTAAATGTGTTTTTTTTTTCTCTGCTACAGACCGAGGTTTGGTCGAAGAAGCAGGAATGGGACGATTTCTAACAATGTCGTTGTATTCATTTGATTAGCCAAACACAACCACATTCGACGAGAAAATGTACGTGACTAAATAAATGAATTGCATCACGATAAAACAGAGTGCTTGACTTTTTGAAACTTTGGAGAATAGTCATTAAAATGACTCGTCATCTAAAATAAAGAAATTAACACGTTCTTCCAAACGAGGTCAAACAAACTGATGTCGCATAATCAAATGTGAATCAAGAGAGACGAGCTCAAATTCTGGTCTTGTCTGTTGCATTCGGTTTAAGATAAATGACCCCGGAAAAAAAACAACGTAAAATATTTTCTTCTCTTTCTATGGATTAAACGGTATTGTAGTGTTGCGGCGAAATATTGATTGGTCAAGTTGTTGTGACGAAATCTTCGTGGCCAAGTATATACAAACTTGAATGCAGGTTAGTAAATACAGGAATACTATTAGTAAGAAATAAATATATACAAGTCTTGAAGTGAAGTCGTGGAAATAATATATACGTGCAGATTATTCTAGCTGAGTAGAGCTCAGAGTTAGTATGACTTCTGATTCGGTAGTTTTCATGTAAGTTTGGTATCCCTCGTTAACTTACGTATCAATTCCGGCATTCTCCGATAACTGTAACGGATATCTACGAATACTCTGTACTCTATGGCAGCTACTGTTCACACTATAGCAGGAGTATATATATATATATATATATATATATATATATATATATATATATATATATACACTCAGTCGAGTCCATTATTATTTACATAAGGGGAGATCCCACAACAATGATGATGATGATCATCATCATCATCATCGGTCGGGTGATTCCCGGTTTCTCACAAATCTTATCCAATCTTCACTCTCTCTAATCCGAACCAGCTTCAGCTCCTCTAATTATTTGTTAATTATCAGTTAGTTAAGTGCCATACATGATAACCGCTTGTCGGATCATGTCTCCTTCGAGACATGACAGACTGGGCAGAAGATTATCTCGCAGTAGGCTGCCATTATTTTTTGCGGTAGACTGGTTGCCAGCCAAAGCTATAAAACCCAATCTGTCCTGTTCTTTAAGCCTTCTTTCGTTATCGCATACCCTTGTCGAACTTTCTGTTCTTCACATCACAACTCTTTCCTGGGAACTCGAACATAATGTAAATAGTTTCAGTGTTTTATACTCCTGGTCGGTACTTTAATAAAGTGCAGTTTTCTTGCCAATTTGAACGGGTGTAAACAGTTGAAGATGTCAAGACTATAAATATCAATGCTAATACATGCACTCTCGCCAAAAGATTATATATATATATATATATATATATATATATATATATATATATATATATATATAAAAGAAAACTACTAATAAGTTGTAAGTTAAAAATGTATTTGTTTTTTACAGTATTTATTTATTTCTATTATTATATATATATATTTGATATTTCAGAACGGTCTCGGCCTTTCATCAGAAACAAAAATGATTTTTGTTCTGATGAAAGGCCGAGACCGGTCTGAAATATCATATATATATATATATATATTTATATATATATATATATATATATATAATAGAAATAAATAAATACTGCCAAAAAAATACATTTTTACTTTACAACGTTTTAGTTGGTTTTCCTAAACATATTAAGACAGTATACGTGGATTATCATTATGCTCTCTCTCTCTCTCTCTCTATATATATATATATATAGAGAGAGAGAGAGACAGAGACAGAGACAGAGAGAGACAGAGAAATAAAGAGAGAGAGAGGTTATAATTGCCGAATCGGGGGGTCAATCCTGGTTAGATGCAATCGGATATCTAATCGTACTGATGAGCTCTGATAAAGCAAAACAGGACTTTCTGCGAATAAATATTTACGCTCTCGCACGCAGATTGAGCACTATAGAGAAATGGTGGATTTTAAAAACAATAGCTACTCACGCATTTATAGATCGTTCATTCAGTAATGAATTTGAACACTCTCGGCTACTGGCGTGAGTTTACATTGTATATAACACGCTAAAATCCGCTTTCCTCTGCCGAACGCCGATAGCTTAAACGTTAGAATATTAGCTTGGGTTTCAATCTTAGCTAAATACAATCGGCTGTCTAACCGTACTGATGAGCTGTATTACAGCGAAACATGACTGTATGAATATAACTGTATGAAGATGTTTACACAAACTATGAGTTCATTTTAGTTACATATATACAAGGGTTATTCAATAAATAAGGTCATTTTTTCGGTATAAGGACTTCTAATACAGATACAGATAGAAGCTTACTTTTTTAAAATTGTTTTCCTTTACTTCTCTTTCAAAGGGATTTAATTTTTTTGCAGTTTGAAAAAAACTTTGAGAGTTTTAGAGATTACCAAAGATGGCCAACTAAGAAGCATGCTCCAGAATTGAACAGACGTCAGTTCTCAAGTTTTTGGTTGCTGAAGGGTGCAAACCAGTTGAACTTCATAGAAGAATGTCAACTGTGTATAATGCCACATGTTTTACCTAAAAAAATATCTGCGAGTGGGCTCATTTGTTTAAAGAAAGACGGAGCAGTGTTGAGGATGAAGACAGGCCAGGCAGGCTGACAGAAGTGAGATCTCCTGAGGTGATCGAATCAGTCAATGACCTCATTCAGTTTGACAGAAGGGTGACAGTGGATGACATTGCAAGGACTTTGAACCTATCTGGTGGGACAGCACACACAATTGTCAATGATGACCTTGCCTACTCGAAGGTCAGCTCAAACGGTGCAAACCATCAAGGAGCTACGATGGGAACTGCTCCCTCATCCCTCTTACAGCCCAGACCTTTCCCCTGCAGATTTTCATCTGTTTGGTCGCTTAAAAGCGTTCACGAGAGACACGAAGTTTGAAAGTGACGATGAAGTCAAAACTGCTGTGAGCGATTGACTGAGACATCAGTGCAAAGATTTTTACGCTGAGGGAAAACGGAAGCTTGTGCACAGATGGGAAAAGTGTGTGACACTGCTGGGAGATTACGTTGAATAATAAAAGAAGTAATCTTCTATCTCTATTAGAAGTCTTTATACCGAAAAAGTCACCTTATTTATTGAATGACCCTCGTATTTGATGTATTGAGTTTGAATTTTGTTTAACGGCATATCAACCTCAGTGGGTTATTTCATGCCAAAAAGGTGGAGTTTTCAGATATGTTTTTTACATGTTTGGTTATAGTGAGAAGGTTGATTTCGTCAGATTTTGATGAATATTTTTGATTCTTTTTTTTATTTTGGGAAACTTAAAATATCTTCTAGTTTTGTATTCAAAAACGTTTTTCTGAGAATTTTTTTCTTCAAAAATGTTTTATAGTAATAATTTTAAAAGAATGTATATTTTTCTGTAAAAATCTATTTCTATGTATATATTTATATAAAAGTATTTTTATACTTTCATAGTAGTTTGAGCCTAGTTTTGAGAGGTTAACTATTTGCCCATAACTGGGACTTTAACAGGTGCTACCACTCCGGGGTCAAGGTGAAACTGAGAACAACATCAATCAAGATATAGTTCTATGCCCCTCACAACCACCCAATCAGAAGCCTTACTGCCGGATGCAGTTTACCGTCATGACCAGTACCAATAATTTAAAATAATGGATATGGATAGACCTATGATTGTTTTCGCTCTGACGTGACATTGCATGAGAAAAGTAATGACTACTCGAATAGTCTTTTCATCTCTAATACTTTTTGAAATAATAGTCCAAAACTACTCGTTTCTCTGTACAAATCTATTAACGTTCCTCGTGCTATCCTCTACATTTGCAAGGGCCAGATCAGATCTAAAATGGGGGTAATGCTGTCATGTTTAGGTAGAAAAACAATTGCCATAAAAGTATTTATTTAAAAGACACATAGTTATAATTTTACGGCGGTGAGAACGTGACTGGAGTCGAGCCGCCAGATCAAGACTAATAATATTGCTGATTCTTCCATGAATCTTATCAAGGAGCTCAAGGTAATTGGCAGAGACATCGTACCTAAGCATGGACGAACAGCAGACATAGCGATATGTAAGATAGATTCTAGGCAGAAAAAATATTTTGCACGACACAGTAAAACAACTTAGCAGCTGACTTGGTAATGGATTAAATATAGAAATTTTGTTCATTTTCATTTTGTGCTATTTGAATTTGAGTTCGAATTTTGTTTAACGGCATATCAACCTCTGTGGACTATTTAATGCTCAAAAGGTGGGGTTTTAAGGGAATTTTTTTCATGTTCGGTTATATTGAGAGGGTTGATTTAGTCAGATTTTAATGAAAGATTTTTTGTTTTTATTCTTTTTTATTTTAGACAACTGAAAAAAGTTTTCTAATTTTGTATTCAAAAATGTTTTGCTGAGAATATTTTTTCCTTCAAAAATATGTTATGGTAATAATTTTTTCTTCAAAGATGTATTGTAGGTAACATTTTTCTTTCAAAAATGTATATTTTTCTATAAAAGTCTGTTTGCATGTATATATTTCTGTAAAAGTGTATTTTTATAATTTGATAGTGTTTTCACCCCAGTTTGGGGGTTAACTATTAGCTCGTAACTGAGATTATAATAGGTACTACCACTCCGGGTCAGGGTAGTCTTGTGAACAACAGCAATTAAAAGGTAGTTCCATGCTACTCGCAGTTTACCGTCATGCCCAGGAACTTGTGTTATTTATAATGATACACATTTTAAATAGCATTTCCATTTTCTATATTTTTTGGACTGTTGCCCTCACTTTTGTTGCCCTATTCCCTACATTTTTAAATTACTAGATATAAGCAACACCATGTATCCTTCAAGATAATAACTAGTGAATAAAAACATTGATTGAATCAAGTTACTTTCCCTAAAAGAGTTGTGAGTTTAATACCCGGCTACAGCAGTGGTAAATAAACAGAAAAATTAGAGAGTTAAATTAAATACAGATAACCGAGACATCTGGAACTTATGGAATGAGAACAATGGTTCAATTCAAAATTTCAAACATCGGATAAAAGTCGGAATGAACAAGCGGCCGAAATGTCGTGATTATGGCAACAAAGATGAGGACAAATGTCCAAACAATGTAAATAATGTAAATTATTACAATACATCATCTCAGAAATATAGACACATATTGACGGTCAACAAGGCAACAAAGATGAGGACAAATGTCGAAACAATGTAAATAGTGTAAATAATTACAATACATCATCTCAGAAATATAGACATATATTGAAAGTGAATATGGCAATAAAAATGAGGACAACAGTCCAAACAAATTTAGTTTCAACTTAGTATAAGTTGAAACTTAGTAAACTTCAGTCTCACATTTATTTTTTTTTAATTGGAGTAGATAGTACCTACTATCGCCCTGTCTCACACTCCACCTGCTTCTTTTGGACAGGAGTAGAGGTGATCGCCTTGTTTCTTGTTTAGAAAGGGGTTCCCGGTTCATCTCTCTCTTTTTCGGTCTTGATGTCGATTCGGCTGGAAGCTTTTTGCAGTTGGTGAGTATGGCGGCAACGTCTCTTCATTCTGAGGGTACCGGGTTGGCAGTTTTCCTGGTTGCTGCTTCCGACTGGTAGTTAGGAGTCCAAACCCTTGCGTAGCGTCTTGAGAGGCTGCTCTGATCAACATTTGAATAATATCGGGGTTCCTGTAGTGCCATTTCTCGCATGGACGGGCGTCCCTGCATGAATTTCCGATGGGCAACCTCGAGGCCACATTATGCTGCAGGCGGCGCCATTCACCATACTTCACCTGCTGCAATTAACGATCATATGACCCTACTCTAGACCTCTCTCTATCCACAATTATAACCAGCATGAAATTAAACAAACAAAACAGCAAGACTAAACCAGCTAGTCATAAATCGCCCAAACCTATCTGCGTTTCCTTCACAAACATACGAGGTATTCGCAGTAACTTTAATAGTGTAGAATCATTCCTTCTAACTAACTCACCCGATATCTTAGCTATACGTGAAACTAACCTTGGCCCTTCTATCCCCTCTTCAGAGCTGTTCGTTCCTGGTTACCTTCTTCTCTTCAGGAAGGACTCTAATGTCCATATGCATGGGCTTGGTGTATATGTCAGGGAACAACTCCCCCTAGCCAGGGTCACATCTCTTGAATCCCGGGATCATTCCTTCATGTGCTTCCGTCTCTCACTTCTAAGCTCGGTTAGCTATCTCTTCTTCCTCTACGGCTCCCCCTCCTCCTCTGACTATACGGTACTTGATTGTATCTCTCCTAATATCGACATTTCTTCTCACCCATCTGCCCATATATTTGTGTTTGGCGATTTTAACGCCCACCACACCAAGTGGCTTGAAAACTCAGCCACCGACCTTGCTGGGATCCGCACCATGTATTTTTCAATAACCCAAGCTCTAACGCAAGTGGTGGAATTCCCCACGCGTTTCTGTAATAACCGTAACGGAAGGGACTCTTTACTCGACCTTTGCTTTGCCTCCATCCCAGACTCCTGCACTACCAGGCATCTCTGCCCCATCGGAAACTCTGACCACGCTGTAGTCTCCGTCAACATCTCAATCCGCGCTAACTCTACCCAAGAAAACCAGACCATCAGAATATCATACTACTACCAGAGAGCAGACTGGGACTCGTTCCGAGACTTCCTCTGCGACATCCCCTGGAACAACGTCTTCCATCTTCCTGTCGAAGACTGTGCCTCCGAGGTCTCCTCTTGGGTTAAGGCTGGTATTGATGCTTTTATCCCGGCCAGGAAATTCCAACTAAAATCAAATTCGTCCCCCTGGTTCTCACCCGCTTGCTCGGCTGCCATTGCCCACCAGAACCATTTCTTCCGGCTCTATCGAAGCTGCTCGTTGAACCAAAACAGGCGCCTTTTCGCCTCAGCACGGAACAAGTGTAAAAAAAGTACTGAACGAAGCTAAGAGGGCGTTTGCTACCAGAATGAGGCAACGCATAGCATCCTCTAAGTTTGGCTCCAAAGATTACTGGCGTCTCTGCAAAAGCGTGCTCAACAAGAACAAGACTTCAATACCCACACTAATCAATGAGTTTGAAGTTCTCACCTACCCAGCGGACAAGGCTGAATGCTTTGCCCGTATATTCTCCACCAATTCGACACTGGACTCGTTAGGAAAACCGACACCCGACTTTCCACTCAGAACTAAGGCTCAACTAAATAACGTCCACATTACACCCTCGCTGGTCGCCAAGATAATTGCACAACTTGACCCACGAAAAGCGAGCGGCGGTGACGGAATCCCAGTCATAGTTCTGAAGAAATGTGCCCCAGAACTCTCCTCTGTCCTCTCTAAACTCTATAACCTCTACCTATTTGCTTCCTGTTTTCCTGCCTGTTGGAAGTCCTCATGTGTAGTTCGTATATTTAAGAATTCTGGCTAACCCTCAGACCCCGCCAGTTACCGTCCTATTAGTCTCCTTCCGATCTTTGGCAAAGTTTTCGAAGCCATTATCAACGCCGAGGTGATTCAGCATCTCACGGCCAACAGGCTTCTCTCTGACAAACAGTATGGGTTTCGCTGCACCAGGTCTACTGCTGATATGCTAACGACCATTACCGAGTACATATACCGGGCACTTGACTAGAATGGCGAAGAACAAACCGTTGCCTTGGATATCTCCAAAGCGTCCGACAGGGTCTGGCATGCTGGCCTCTTGTGCAAACTGCGGAGCTACGGGATAACTGGACATCAGTTTGACCTCATCCAGTCATTCCTCTCTAACCGCACATTGAAGGTGGTATTAAATGGGCATGCCTCCCAAAACTACTATACGAACGCGGGCGTCCCTCAAGGTTCTATCCTAGATCCCACGCTCTTTCTGATCTACATTAATGATCTCCCTGACGCCATTAGATCCCAAGTTGGCATGTATGCCGATGACACAACAATCTACTCTCGCATCGATCAAAAACCAGGTGTGGACGACAAAGTGAACCTCGCTGCCGTACTTGAAAAGGACCTCCAGTCCGTAATGGCCTGGGGTAGGAAAATGTTAGTAAATTTCAATGCCTCTAAAACGAAGCTGTTATCAACTAGCCACCATAGACAATCGCATCTACCTCCCATTATCATGGGACAGGCTAGCCTCCCAGAGAGTAAAATACTACGCCTCCTTGGCGGACCTCAAATGGAATGACTATATCGAATCCATTGCCAAATCTTCTGCTATGAAAATCGTCTCTCTGTGCAGGGCCCGGAAGTTTTTCCCACCTGAATCTGTTCTGCACATATACAAATCTACCATCCGCCCGTGTATTGAATATTGCTGCCATATCTGGTCGGGTGCCCCTGCTGCTCTCCTTGGGCTTCTTGACAAAATACAAAGGACGATCTGTAACGTGGTTGATACTGACTTGGCAGACCGGCTGCAACCACTCTCTCACCGACGTGATGTGGCCTTCCCTGTGCCTCTTCTACAAGTACTTTCATGGCTTCTGCTCCGTGGAGCTTAGATCACTGGTGCCGCCTAAGCACGAATTTACACGAGATACTAGATTAGCAACTAGGCCCCACCCTTTTACAGTTAAACAAATAAGATGTAACCCTAAATTCTACTCCAACAACTTCTTTTCTTGCGCTTCCCGCCTGTGGAACTCCCTTCCACAAGTCTGCTTTCCCGACAGCTACAATCTCCAGGTGTTTATATGTAGGGTCAATAGACACCTCCTATCACACTAACTCCCAATTATTCTCAGAACACTCTCATTCACTCTCATTCTCGGTATCCTTACCCGCCTATCACCCACCCTCTGACATTTCCTATATTTAACCATTCTCGGTATCCCTACCCGCCTATCACCCACCCTCTGACATTTCCTATATTTAATCATCCTTTCTCCACTCTATGTAGCCCCCTGCGCAGTAGTGGCAGTGACATGCCTTGCTTGGGGTGAAACGCTTATAAAAAAAATACTGTAAATAATTACAATATATCATCTCAGATATAGACAGATATTGAAGGTCAATATGGCAATGAAGAAGAGGACAACCATCTGAACAATGTAAATAGTGTAAATAATTAAAATCCCTTATCACAGAAATAAAGACAAATATTGAACGTGAATATGGCAACAAAGATCAGTATAACGATGCAAATAATATAAATAATTGAAATACCTTATCTGACTAATGTAGACGAATACTGAATTATTATGTGATAGATTTTACATCTCAGGAATTAATCAAAATATTATGAGACCGTGTCTAAAAATCTTTACGTTCGTTTTTTTATTCATTTCTAGTCTTAACAGAATTAGTTAATGATCTACACCTTTTTTTATCTACATCAAGTTGACAGCATTATGTTCTTTCTAAAATTCTTTAAAGTTTATCCTTTTTGCTCATTAACGAGATGTCCTGTAGTCTTTCTTTTACCTTCTCTCCCTCTCTCCTATCCCGACCTAACAGCCAGATAACTCGCCCATAAAAATCTGAATGTCGATTTCATATTTTGGCGTTGTCTTCGAAATGTTCACCCAACCTTCAGTTTACTATCTGCTAGTAAGTTGGCTTGAATGTCTTTTTGTCTGTCCTTTTTATTTATTTATTTTAATTTCTGAAATGTTTTACTTTTAAATGTTTTTGCCATTGCTAGTATTTTGCAAGTTGCTATTGTAAAGTATTTTAGATCTTAAGTTTGATTTCGACTTTTTTAATTTGACTTTCTTTTGGAATTGGAATAGATTTTACTGACTATCACCTGATTTTCTTTTGATTAATTTTAAGACTTTCCAACTCTCCAGGCCCAATTTCTTTTTTTCTTTTTTTTTTTTTTGGAAAAATTTCTCTGGTTGCCGGATTACTTGTCTCTGTTTCTTTTTTCCCGTACCGGCCTTTAGATTATCTGTTTTTAACGGGCTTTTGATTTTAGTTCCTCGACCCCTCCGAAGTACAGATACTGGTTACAGTTGAAAACCGACCCTCACTCTGTATCACGTGGACTGACCAAAAGTTAAATTATTTTTTAGCTTACTGGCAGTAACGTGTCTGGGATGGTTTGCAACATTCTTTAAAATATTCTCAAAAGTCATTTTTTTTTATTTTCTGTTGCTTAATTTTAAACTTCTCATGACAAATTAAACGTTTTTTTTTTAAATTGGCTAAAAATTCTGTGTTTGTCGGACTTTAAGTTCACCACGCTATTTTTTTCTATTGGCGTAGATAGACTAAACTATCGCCCAGTTCACACTCCACCCACGTCTATTGAACAGATGAAGAGGCTCACCACTTGTTCCCTGTTTAGGATGTCGTTTCCGGTTTTCTCTTTTCCAATCTTTACACTCTTACGTAGCTCCATGCACATCAGTGGCGTTACAGCCTTGCTCGGGGTGATATAATTAAAAAAAAACTTTGAGAAAATATTGTTACCCACATCTATTGAACAGGTGAAGAGGCTCATCCCTTGTTTCCTGTTTAGGATGCGGTTTCCGGTTTTCACTTTTCTAATCTTCTCACTTTGGGTTTTTTTCAATTAGAGTAGATAGACTAAACTATCGCCCGGTTCACACTCCATTCACATCTATTGAACTGGTGAAGAGGCTCATCCCTTGTTCCTTGTTTAGGATGCGGTTTCCAGTTTTCTCTTTTCCAATCTTCTCACTTTGTTTTTTTTTTCAATTGGAGTAGATAGACTAAACTATCGCCCGGTTCACACTCCACCAACATCTACTGAACAGGTGAAGAGGCTTATCCCTTGTTTCCTGTTTAGGATGCGGTTTCCGGTTTTCTCTTTTCCAATCTTCTCATTTTGCTTTTTTTCAATTGTAGTAGATAGACTAAATTATCGCCCGGTTCACACTCAACCCACATTTACTGAACAGGTGAAGAGGCTCATCCCTTGTTTCCTGTTTAGCATGCGGTTTCTGGTTTTCTCTTTTCTAATCTTTTCACTCTTATGTATCCCCCTGTACATCAGTGGCGTTACCGCCTTGCTCGGGGTGATATGATTAAAAAAAAAGTACTTGTATTATGTTTTTCAGTTCTTTACGAAATAACCTGCAAAAAGCAATTTCTCTATTGTTTGATGATTTTCGTAATAGCAGCCATTTTATTTCATTGAGGACATTTCCCTTGGCTATTAGTTAAAACAAGGATGTTTACTTGTTGTGTTTTATATTACAAAGTAATAAAATTGTGATCTTTATTGTTTAAAAAAAAATCTAAGAAAAGTATTCTGTTCTTGATGGCATGTTGGTAAGTAAAGTGTAGAATAAAGTTCTCCTCAAAGGAGATTATTAAATATTTTATTGTCATATTAGATATTTCGTTGACATTAATACGGAAACAATATTTGGGGTTGAGCTGGTGTCACAAGAGATTTACATTTTCATAAATATTCAAGAGATGAAGTTTTTTTTATTATTTTTATCATGTTATACTTGTGCTTTTAAATAAATATTAGGCGTGTTAATAACATTATTCGTTTTTATACATTAAGCGATAAAGAAATATTAGTCTTGCTTGTACTAAAATCTGTTGAAAACTTTTAGTCGTGTTTACACCTGAGTCTCTAGGAAAATATTAGCCTTGTTTATAATTATATTGAAAGAATTAAACGTCTAATTTAAGCAGAATAAAGAATTAATTCTTTAACCCCCCCAAAAAAAAACAACACGTGCAACTCTAGTAGAATAAGAATTTATCCTCGTGGGTAGTATAATTTAACCTCTTTAAATTTTTCCTCGCGTTCAAGGGGAGCAACTTTTCTCTCTTAACGTATTACCACGTGTTCACAGCGGCAAAGCAAATAAGAATAAAATGCGTGCGTCTCAATTACAGAACTATTTATTACAACATATAAAATTAAAATACATAAAAAGGTTTTTACAGTTAACATGTACAGTTAAGTAAATTAGAAATATGTAAAATAAAGACAGGAGAACTGTTAAATTTATATATATATATATATATATAATAGGTATTTTAGCATCAAAACTGATCGCGGAGCATACTTTTGAAAATATTGTGACCAATTCACGAATTAGCCAAGAGGGAAAGAGGAAGGTGTGCTTTACGAACACAGACACAAGTATTTACGAACCTCGTTCTGAAACATTCGAATTAGCGCGATGCATACAAGTCAAGATTCCCGTAGCCGAAAGTTTCTTTCTTGAGGGAGTTGTTGGGCCGGCGCTTTCTTTCCTCCTTCGGGTAGCGAATCATGACAAACAGCACTTCAAGGTTTTCTTAAACACAGTAACAATTCAATATAGACTCAAACATTTAAGGGACTCCTGAAATCACAATTATGCAATTCGGTTTGGTTATGGTCAGGTGCCTCTGCTGTTCATCTCAGTGTTCTCGACAGGCTCCAAAGGAGAATCAGCAGTGTGATAGGTCCCGACTTGGCGGCTCGACTACAGCCACTTCCCCTCCGACGAGATGTGGCCTTCCTTTGTCTGTTCTATAAATACTTTCATGGCTTCTGCTCCAACGAACTTAAGTCACTGGTGCCTCTGCAACAGGTGTTTACTCATGCAACCAGATTAACAACTGGGTCCCACCCATTCACAGTTAGATTAACCAAATGCAGACAACAATTCTACTCCTTCAGCTTCTTCTCTCGCACTTGCCGCCTGTGGAACTCGCTTCCATATTCTTGCTTTCCTGGCGGCTACAACCTTCAATTTAAATGCAATGTTAATACGCATCTATTAACCACTTGTCCTCATTTTCGATGATATTGTCCAGCATTCACTGCCGTATTGAAGAAATGACATCACATAGCAATCCAGCACTCTTTTCTTTGTTTCTAGTGAAATTTTCCTGTGTGTTAGGACTTTACTCAGCGTCTGGAATGCGTCCTTTGCCATGCAAATTCGCCTTCGGATCTCTGTGTCGCACTTTCCATTTCCTGTTAGAATACTTCCTTAAATGTTTGTACTTGCTTGATTCTGGTATCCCCCACCTGTATTTGGCATTTTGGTTTGCACCTTTTGCTGATTATCATGCATTCAGTTTATAACACACCCTTCGGCTGTACGAAGATGAGTGACAGCTAAAGACCCCTCTAAATATAGGGGAAAACACAAAGCAGGCTTCCCATCATGTAGCCATACCGCAGCGAAAAGTCTGACGTCTTTCCTCCCTGAGCCCAGTTCCGGCACTGCTACTATTCTCTGCAGGTAGTTACAAGTTCCCGGGGAAAATATTTATTTCCTGCTTCCCTCATCAAGCAGCGAGAGTACGAAGAAAGCGTTGGCTCACAGTGCCTGCTGCTTCCCAAAATTGGACGACCAAATGAAATCAAGGGTCGGTGCAAATTTAAAAAGGTACCACCTGAAAAATCTCCCTTCTAATCAAAACAATTCTTACAATATGGAAAAATTACAACTTTTTATACCTGATGCTGAAGGAAAATAATAGTCGTGTTTATACTCGAGTCAATAGGCGTACATTAGACGTGTTTTTATGAGAAAATGTTGCTTGCTTTTATACTCGAGCCTATAGGTGAACATTAGAAGTGTTTAAATTTGAATCTATTGGATAATATTAGTCGTGTTTATACTCGAGTCTATGGGTGAACATGAGGCGTGTTTAAACTGGAATCTATAGAAAAATATTAGTCGGGTATATTCTTTAGTCGATAGATGAACATTATAAATGTTTAAAGTTAAGTCTATGGAAAATATTAGTCGTGTTTATACTCGAGTCTATAAGTGAACATTAAACATGTTTAGACTTGAATCTATAGGAACATATTAGTCGTGTATATACTCCAGTCTATAGATGAATTTTAGAAGTGTTTAAACTTTAATTTATAGGAAAATATTAGTCATGTTTATACTGGAGTCTATAGACGAACATTTGAAGTGTTTAAACTTGAATATATAAAAAGATATTAGTCATGTTTATATTCGAAGGCTATAGGCGAACATTAGAAGTCTTTAAACTTGAATCTATTGAAAATATAAGTCCTGTTTATACTGGAGTCTATAGGCAAAAATTAGAAGTGTTTAAAATTTGAATCTCTGGAAAATATTAGGTGTGTTTATACTTAAGTCTATAGGAGAAAATTACAAGTATTTAAACTTGAACCTATAGGAAAATATTAGTAGTGTTTATACTTGAGTCTAGAGACGAACATTAGAAGTCTTTATACTTGAATGTATAGGAAAATAATAGTCGCGTTTATACTCGAGCCTATAGGTGAACATTCAGTCAATTAAGTGCAATACGTGATACACGCTTGGGCGATCATGTCTCGAAAGAGACATGACTGACTGGGCAGAATATTATCCCGCAGTAGGTTGCCATTGTTTTCTGCGGTAGACTGGTTGCCGACAAAGGCTATAGAACCCAATCTATCCTGGAAGGAATAGACGGATTAATACCTTTCCCAAGGCTATTTGCGCGTAAGTTAATACAATGAATTCAGCTGGAATTCGAACTCGGCTCCCCGATTTCTCGTTCCGAGCCGATATCCAATGCACCACAACGCACATCCTGGGTGAACATTAGAAGTGTTTAAACTTGGATCTATAGAAAAATATTAGTCGTGATTATACTTGAGTGTATAGTGAACATTGGAAGTGTTTTTATAGGAAAATGTATATGCATTTATACTTGAGTCTATGGTGAACATGAGAAGTGTTTATACTTGAATCTATAGGAAAATATTAGCTGTGTATATACGTGTGTCCATACCAGAATATTAGTTGTGTCTATACTTGAGGCTGCATGAAAACCAAAGTTATGTTAATAATTGATGATGTGGGGAAACTTTGATTGTGCTAATTTTTTTATTCTATAGTGAAATCATTTTTATTTTGATACACCTATATATATATTGGTGCTCGTCATATTTAAGCGGATTTTAGCGATGTAAACTACGCCTGTAGCCGAGAATGTTCAAAGTCATTACTGGATGAACGATGCGTATATGCGTGAGTAGCTATTGTCTCAATCGGCGCGTGAGAGCGTAAATAGTCATCAGCAGACAGTCCTGTTTCGCTTCATCACAACTCATCAGTATGGTTAGACATCCAATTGCAGTCGGCGATTCTAACCTCTCTCTCGCTCTCACTCTCGCTCTTTCTTTCTCTCTTTATATATATATATATATATATATATATATATATATATATATATATATATCTTCTAGAAAGAGTGCATGTATTAGCTCCGATATTTGTAGACTTGACACCTTAAACTGTTTACACCCGTTAAGGTCGACAAGAAAACTGCGCTTTATTAAAGTACAGACAAGAGGTATGAAACACTCAAACTATTTATATTATTATCGGTGATTCTAACCTCTTCTTCACTCTCACTCTCTCTCTCTCTCTCTCTCTCTCTATATATATATATATATATAGATATGAAATTATTTGTTTGAACATCTTTTGTCGATTCTCGTATTTGAGTAGATATTCTGCCTTTAATCAAGCAGTATATTTATATATTTATTTCTACCGGCCTGATTATTTACATAGAATCGAAAATTGTGTTATATAGGCTTGATTTGACTTTGTTTAAACTGTGGTATAATTTACAGTCGAGTTGTCTAAGACGCCAGATCAATTGGTCGCTTCCCCTATGTTGATAAAGGTTCGCAGGCTCGAATCCTGCCGAACGATGCACATTTTCGTATAAAATTTATAATAAATAATCAGGCTGGTGGACGTAAATAAAATGTTTGGTTAAAAAAAGAATATCTATTCATATACGAGTATTGACTGAAAAGAATGTTTAAACAAATAATTTCAACATGTCGGTTGTTAAAATCCTTTTGTTAATCTTCGGGATTTTCCGTAACATCATATATAATTTTTAGGTACATGATCCGACATTGTTCTTTCAATGCCGAAACAAAATGTACTGTTTGGTAGTAGTTTGAACATGTCCTAATGTAATAATAATAATAATAATAATAAATATTAATTGCTCTATTTTTATTTTGAGCGCTGTTTTAAATTAATGTTTTGAATACCACATCTCCTATAATACCACCCCTACATTATATCAATATATTAATATAACACATAAACATCAACAAAGCATAAATAATTGCAGCAATATTTGGAAAAAATATACATATAACTAAACAAAAAAGATGCACAAACCTATTACCTGTCCCCTCTCCTAACCTAAATGTGTATTTCTATGGTTACCAACTGCTAATGACTAGTTTAGACACACCGAATTCTATCCCTTATAACCACCACTTACATCTCACATTCTCAAAAATAAAACGTTTTCATCATTTTTTCAGTTCCATATATCGAAAGTAGCGGTTCTGCTTCGAAACATGAACATTTTTGTGTAGTGACACTATGCTTTTATAAACTATTTTAACAATTATTACAATATTTTTATATATATATATAAATATATATATATATATATATATACACACACACACACACACACATATATATATATATATATATATATATATATATATATATATATATAAATGCAAATTTATCACTGTAATCCTTTCGAAAAATCCTCCGCGTATATGCGCGAAAGGAAAAAATGGTTGTAAAAAAAAGAAAGAGCTAAGCACATGAACATCAGCCAAAGCGATTTGGACCGAGGCAGTACGTAGCCCAAAGAAAAAACCCAAGACGAGTAATCAATAACGAAAAAGCGCTCAATACTTAAGCAGAGCAGAAAAAGCAAATTAACCTAGTGAGCCAACAAACCTACCAAGGTTTCACCTAAACGGATCTTATGGAACGTTGGCTCCCTGCAGCCAACGTTCTCTGATGCTCTGTTTAGGTGAAACCTTGCTAGGTTTTTTGACTCAATAGGTTGATTTACTTATATATATATATATATATATGGTGAATCAAGAAATATTTTAGGGCGATTGAACATAACACAGTGGAAGAAAGATTTCATTTATTTCATTTGGTAAAACCTTCCTCATGACTTAAACGAACTGTATTTCTGCTTACAGAGGCACTTAAACGAGAGGTACAATGAACTTGAAAGAAAGTTTTCTTTTTTTTAATTTGTGTTTTTGCTGTATAAACTACGATTTAATTAATAATTATGTTTTTGTTTATGTTTCCGTCGCTTTTGTTATTAGATATTCAACATTGTCATGAGAGAACATCTCCCATGAATGGTAAAACATTGTATGAACCTGGAAGCAAATTTAATGAGGACAACCTTGAGATTAAAGCTCATTGTAAACATTTTCTTCATATGATCTGTAGTGAATAGGGAATTAAAAGTAACTCTTCTCTTCACGTTTACCATAAATCACAATCCCGTGTGAAATCTTAATTTTGACCAATTAGAAAAATGATTGATCCCATACTTTAAAAAAATGAAGGAGCTAAATTTTGTGATCCGATGTTAAATTCATTTTATAACCAATGAAAAGAAGCGATTTGTAAAACTGAGAGAGAAGTTATCACTCCAAAGTGAAAAAGTCTTTAGCTGTAAAATGAATGAAAGAAAGTCGAATCAGACATGGAAGCGAGATTAGACACAGTCACGACGTGATAAAAGAAGCTTCAAGCCGCTGACCGGGACATAAGGTCACGACACACATTCGTTCTCCTCTTTCTCGAGAGTTATTTTCCTTTACGTCTTCTTCTCCATCCTCACCATTCTCGCAGTCAACAAAGAAGAAGACAACAGCAACAACAACAAACTTCAACTGACTCCTAAAACTAACGTCCAGTGAGTACAGTTTTGCTTTATTGCTTTAAATTTTTTTGCACTTTCATACCGGCCATACAAAAGGAAAGTCACAGAGACTTTATTAGTACCGTGTTAATTCTGCATAAACACATTCGCTACCTACAAGAACCATGGATTCACTTAACTGCTTAATTCAATTTCTCTTAGAACTCCTTACAAATTGATCTTATACGTTTCTGTTAATAAAAATTCTTCTATAACATACAAACAAAATACTTATATTTTTCCAATCTTCAACCTTCTGATGGTTCTGATAATCTTACGTTTTGGGGATTGTCGGCTATGTTTGCGAAGTGACCATGTACTAGACATAGCTGACCGCCCTTATTTCAGATCTTCCGCATTTAACAGCATTGCTTATAAACAAATATTTATAAAATAATATAATTATAAAAAGGGATTGCCCCTGAGTGAACTGGTGAAAAATATGTTCATAGACTTTCTCGAATTTGATCTGTTTCAAAATATTTTAACAAACAAACAAAATACTTCCGTTTATATATATATATATATATATATATATATATATATATATATATATATATATATATATAAAGCTGCGAGTCTCTGTGTGACTGTAATCTATGCACGCCTACATTTTTTAAGATACGCCATTCAAACTTTCTAGGGACACATATCTACAGGGAAGCCAGGTCGGCACATACTTTTTTAGTTTCAGTTCAGCAATTTTCTCTTTCGCACTTTTTGACCAATGGAGCCGATTGTTTACATTTGCTCCGTAAAACATCTAAGATCTAAGATGGTTGCTAGATTACGTCAGAGAAATTAAATCACACGCGTCAAACGAGACTAAAAAAAAAACAAAGAATCCTTTGTATTAAATTTTTATTCCGACGTTTTAAAATGTCATTTGGTCAACAAAAAATGTAAATATTTTCCCTCGTAATTTTGAAACAAAAGAAATATATAAAAAAAAGTATTTTTTTCAAATAAAAACAAAATATGTAAAAAAAAAAACGTGCCAATGGTTAATTTAATTATTTAAGTCTTTTTTTTTCAGATTTAATATTTCATACTTCAGAAAATAAAATTAAAAAATAAAACATTTTTTTCGCTAAATATTTCATGCAGGAAATCAACTGTCTGTTATTCGTCTGCTATTAATGTAAGTTTTTCCTCTAAAATTAAATGTCTACATTTTAAAATATTTTTCGAATATTTCTGAAATTCATTTAATCAACAAAAAATGTAAACATTTTCCCCCGTAATTTTGAAAAAAAAAGCAAACAAACGCAATGTAGTTTACAATGTCACACTAAACATCAACTCACGCTTACGCAACACAAAAGAAAATAGATGTTTTTAATGGAATTTTTGAACAATTTTTAAACAACAATTTTTTATATAAGTAGTTTTTTATATAACTGAGCTTTAAAGTGATATGGCGACTACAAGCGCTCGGAAATCGCAACACGCTGCATTAATCAACTAATTCAAAAATATTCTGGGTTGCACAGTAAACGCCGGGCTATGATGCTAGTATATATGAACTAAGTATGTACTACATTGAGCAGGTATTGAACATACTTTTTTAACAATTGCCTTAATCTGGTGAGCTGTTGGGCTTCGTTATATTCAAAAACCCATGAGGAAGGCACAGGAGCACAACGAACGAACAATTATTAAATATAGAAAAAATGAGATTATGAGTCCCATTGTGAATAACGCCTAAGAGAAGAAAACCACTTAAAAAATTATTAAAGATTATTAAACAGTCAGTCAGTTAAGTGCAATTCATGATGCACGCTTGGGCGATCATGTCTCCAAAGAGATATGACTGACTGGACAGAAGATTATACCGTTGTCATTATTTTCTATCAAAGATAAAGAACCCAATCTCTCCTGTTATTTAACCCATAACTGGAGGGAAGAGAGAGATTAATATCTTTATCAAGGGTATTTGAGCGTAAGTGAATGCCAGGAATTCAACTGGGATTCGAACTGGAATTAAACAGTATTTAGTATTAAACAAATTTTATAATAAACATTAATGTATTAAAGTATTTTTGTGTGTCTTTTAGTATTATCTACCACCAGCATTTTATTATCTAGGCTGGACAGATATGTGTTTGAGCCTGGGGTAGAGAATGAAAGATGCTTTTTTTTTCTTAGAATAAACTCATGTTACTAATTCTGTTCATGTCAACAGCGACTCCTTGTGTGTCTGTGGTCTGACCAAGCCCTAATCTTTGAAAACAATAATTTTCAAACTCACGTCTCAAAGTCTAACACCAGGATCTGTCCATCTGCTGTTACATGCGCCAATGGATTTACCCATCCTACTCTCGATTTATCGGGACAGACAACACCCTCTTGGCTTGTCTGTTTATTCGTGCGCGATTTTCCCAATATGGCTTACATACATAAATAGAAAGTATTCGCTTTCTTTCGCCTCGCGAAATGTCGTTCACTAACGTTGTTTGTTCAAAGAGATAGAGAAAAAGAAGACAAGGGCATCTAAGTGTCTTTCTATAACAAATATAGATCTTTGTTCTTGCGCCATTCAAACCTTGTGCCTTACAGACAGATCCGTGTTTTGTTTAACATGCAATGGAATGGTCGTAAACGGGAATGTAGTGGCGTCAGGGACTTCGTATTGAAAGCTTCGGTTCGAAAGTATATTGCTTGGAATATTCGATTATTTGAACGTGTTCCATACCCCTGATCAGTACCTTAAACAAGCGCAGTTTTATTGCCGACTGGAACGGGTGCAAACATTTTAAGATGTCAATCCTACAAATGCCGGTGTAAATACATGCCCTCCCTCGAACACACACACACACACACACACAAATATATATATATATATGCAAATGTTTACACGGACTATTAGATTGTTTTAGGTGCATCGGCGCCAAATTATGTTTAGCGACCTGCTCTGATTGACCCACATATGGCCTTTTCCAAAGCCAAGATTAATCCTTTGCCATATAGCTGCAAACTCAAAATCAGCTGATATGTATATTTCATTACACTGTGCTGTTTTTCTCGCAAAATGGTGGATGTACCGATAACACACTATACACCAGAACACACACACACACACACACACACACACACACACACACACACACAAACACACACACACACACACAAACACACACGCACACACACACACATATATATATATATATACGGACACATGATACCACAAAAGTTGTCTAGGTATATACATATAAAATGATCACAAAAAGGAAAAAGAAAAATTAAAAAAAAAAATAAACAAATAAATAAACCAAAATAATTAAAAAAAATAATATAAAGTAAAATAAAATACAAGAAGTATACGCACATAAACACTTAAACACATAAACACATAAACACTCACACATGACACACTCACGTACATGCACACAAAAGATAAAACAAACAGATAAAACAATAGTCATAAAACAAAGTCCCCTTCCATTTTGGCAAAAGTCAACGTACGGTCAGGTCAGCGCATACTTAGATAAGCCACACATTAAAGCAGACTGATATCATCAGACCAGGAAATGGTCCCAATTATCAATCATACATATATACATATACCATAAACACACACACATACACACACACACACACACACACACACACACACACAAGCACTCACTACAATTAATAACAGCAGCAGCAGCCAATAATGACCATTCGTTGAAAGGCACAACTCACTCGGACATTCTGCTGTCATTCTGAAGATGAGATTTTGATCTCGAAATATTAATGTATAATAAATAGGTAATACACAAAAACAACTTTACCTTCCTTTATTGTACTAAATCCATTGTGACAGCCTTCAAGACTTAACCATACACCATATATATATATATATATATATATATTCAAAATAATACCTAAACTGACTCTGTAAGTATCTAAATCCTAAAATTCTACAAAGGTAAACTTTAAGAAAAACGAATAACCCTGACGAGCCGTTGTGTGAAACCGCGGTAGGTTTTGGCTATCTTGTGATTCTTTATATATATATATATATATATATATAGTAAAATATGCAAAATAGCAAAAATGACTACATTTAAACCAATAGTATAATACACGCATTTATTTTTACTTTACTTTGAGGAAGGACAAGACGTGTTTAAAATTCTGATTTTCAACAAGCTTTCTCGTTTTGCTTCGATTTGGTCTAAAGCTTAGCATACAATAAATATTATTTTTTATTGACATTATTTTTTAATTCACGAATTTCTCTCACCGGCCTACTCTATATACCTCGGTGTGGTGTAATGGTTAGCAAGCTTGTTCCGCTAGAATCAATTACATCTGAGTAATGATTTTCGATCCTCACTGGGTGTCCCATACTTTCGGCGCTTAGAATATCACCTATACACCGATTTACTTGGAGTAGATTGTATGTGGCTCAAGGCCGAAATCATGGATCACTAGGGGGAGGATCGAACTGATTACTCAGCCATAGTTAACCATTACACTATGTTAAAATGCCCCAGCCTACTAATGACACACTCACAGTAAAATGAATTAGAGCACTATGGCTATTGGGCGCGTATAATGGTAATATACACGCTAAAAATCTGCCTTCTTCTACCGAACGCCCATAGCCCAAGTCAATTTGGTCGGGTTTCAGTTCTGGGTTAAAAAGCAATCGGAGTCTAACCGTACTGGTGAGGTGTGATACAGTAAAACAGATCTGTCTGCGGATAACTATATATATATATATATATATATATATATATATATATATATATATATATTCAGATACTTTAATCCAAACGGAAAAAGCAGGAAGGTAAATTCCAAAAACCAGACCAGATCCTAATTAATATTACAAATTTTATTTTAACATTAAAAAATGGTACAGGAAGAGAGCTCCATGTAATAAAATATTACAGAGCAAATATATAAATTAAAAAAGGATTAAATTCAAAGATGATGAATGACCATTTCGATATGAAAAGATCCACGGGGGATAACACATCACCTCAGCAACAGTTTCTGAAAGGATTTTTCTGTTGCTGAGGTGATGTGTTATCCTCCCCCGTGGGGATTTTCATATCGAAATGATCATCCAACATCATTGAATTAATCCTTTTTTAATTTATATATATATATATATATATGTATATATGTATGTATATATATATATATATATATATGTATATATATATATATATAAAATAAATTCCGATGTTCAAATCAGTTACATGCCCATTTCTACACAAATCCCCAAGAGAAATTTCACGCATCATCGGCAACATCTTTAAATATTAATTACATTGAGACCTCCACCTTGATTAGTTTTAATATTAATGTAATTAATAATTAATTAGGATCGCGTCTTTGGGATTAAAGTTATATATATATACTGAAAAGAAAAAGTTACTAATCCATCTCTTCCTTCCAGCTATGACTCAAATAACAGGATAAATTGTTCTATAGCCTTGGTTGGCAACCAGTTTACCACAGAAGGTATTGGCAACCTATTGCAGGAAAAAATCTTCTGCTCAGTCAGTCATGTCTCTTTAGAGACACGATTGCCGAAGCGTGTATGATGCATGGTGTATGGAAAAGACCCGGACATAACGTGGATTATAGTAAAAGCAGCCAAGCCTTACAACAAAATATGTAAACTTTGCCACGAAGAAAAGTTAGCTATTTTGTTATTGACAAACAAAATGAATTACTGAATGAAAGACCAGAAATTATGACTAAGTTTAACCATACCATAAATTAACTATTAGCGTTATACAACCATGGATAAAAATGTCATAATTTCTTCTAATTTTGAAAATTGCGTGATCAAAAAATTCCTGTCAACTGAGCGTTCCAAAAAATCCCCGTTACGTTCTTTAAAAAACGGTAAAATCAGTTATTGCAAATCGCCTGAAGACACCACATTGTAGAAACCTAGGTGGCGTAATAACTCGTTTAAAATGAGGAATATTCAAAAGTTCTACAATATAATTGTATTGAACAATTTTTTTACGGAACGCACGGAAAAAAAAAACAAAACAAAACCGGAAAATGAAAAATGCAAGAATTCAAAATAACACAGTCACTGAAAGGTATACTTGCACCAAACCGAAAAGAATATATGCTTCATTTATGAGAAAAAAATTGAAAAGCTTCTTACCAGGTTCAGATGTTAAGCATTATTCCTCCTCAAAAACACGCTGGGGGAAAAAGGAAAAAGACGTGAGTAATTTCAATTTTAAAACCAGGAGTTATCCACCTGCAATCAAAGAATCAATTAAATTTTAAAAAGTTATTTTCCATATTAGACCCCATTTTTTTAAAAATTCAGCATTAACAAAAGATAATAATTAAAACAAAAAGAAGATATTCCAAGAAATTTTTATCTAAAACAAAAACAGACTTTCTCTACGGACGTGCCGCATGTTGTGAACAAACACACCACGTGATGTAAACAAAAACAAAAAAAAATATTCTGGACGCTATCGTGAAATACGTTTCTAATTCAAATTTAAAAATCACTCGTTTCTGATGAAGGACCGATGGCGGTCTGAAATATAAAATACAATAATAAAAATGAACAAATATTGTCCCAAAAAAAGTACATTTTTAAATTCAAAACTTTTTATTAATATTCTTTCCTATACATATTAAGACAGTATACGTGGATCATCACTATGTTATATATATATATATATATATATATATATATATATGTAATGATAATAATAACTACTTAGACTCTGTAAGAATGCACTCCGTAAATTTATGCCAATATAAACTTTCGAAAAAACCATTAACAAACAGAACCTAAATCCGTTACAATTCGTCGGATAAATGGGGAGAAAAAAAAAGAAACCAGCGGAACAAGAACAAACATTCAAGATTCCGCAATAAAGAAAAAAACCCAAACAGAACCAAACACAAGAAAAAGTGCTCAATACGAAAGTACTAAAATACAATAGTAGAGCAAAAACACACGAAAAATCTAAAGTGAGCCAAAACCTACCGCGGTTTCACACTCGTCAGAAAAGGAGCCTTTTCCCTGACGAGTGTGAAACCGCGGTAGGTTTTGGCTCACTTTAGATTTTTCGAGTATATATATATATATATATATATATATATATATATATATATATAGTACTGTGTAAAAGTATTAGGACAAGAACTATTTTATCTATTTTAGGCATCAAAATATAGTTTAAAATCACCCCTGTCCTAACACTATCGGCAGTGTATAAACGGATTATATTATAGATGGTTTTCCTAAAAATGAAATTCAAACACAGGCTGAAAAGCCAAGTAAATTGCTAATAAATATTGATTATTTTAAACTAGGTGTAAAAGAAGTGTATGAAAAAGAAGCTATATTTAGTACAGAGACGTAACATCCATCGTTATTAGGATATTATCACCTAGGACTAAATTAATGTTTTTAATTTGTTGAGAAAGTTAGTAGTGTCTCTAATATAACTAGGTATGTCAGGTAATAAAGGTTTTAGGAATATTGTCTATGTATCCAGATATAAGTTCTGTGAGGGTACCAATGCCTGATATTATTTTCTATGAAACAAGTTATATTGAAACTACTCATTATTTTATTATCTTTGGATATGACTGACTTTTGTCTTATTCTCCCCTTCTCGAATTGATAAATCTAATGTTACTTCGCAAGACACATTTTGCTTGGCAGGAGATACCATTAGATACATTGAAGAAGCTTGTGATGTCAGTACCTGACATAATGAATGCTGTGATCAAAGCAAAAGGCTATTATACTAAATATTAAATTTATTTTGTAACAAGTATTTTTTTCTTGTTAAAGCGTTTGTTGAGTAAATCAAATAAAATTACTTTAATTAAACTGTTTATTTTCTGTAAATATGCCTCATGAAAGATAAAATACTTCTTGTCCTAATACTTCTGCATAGTACTGTACATATACATATATATATATATATATATATAAATATATATGAAATTATTTAAGTAGATATTCTGTTTTTAATTAAACAGTGTTATATATTTACATCTACCGGCCTGATTATTTACGATAATTTTTTATTACAAAAATGTGTATCATCCGGTAGGATTCGAACCTGCGACTCTTATCCACATAGGGGATGCTACCATGTGATCTGGCACGTCATAGTACCTTTCGACTTTGAATGATTATCAGTCTAAAGGACTGATGGACTGATCAAGCCTGAATAACAAAAATTTCAATTCATCGCAATAACCATATCTGTTCTGAAATGTATAATAATGTCAGCAACTGTAAACATGTTACGGGAATTAACGAAACTTGATTATAAACAACCGACAATTTGACATGATTCGTTTGAATATTATTTTTGATCAAATCTCGTATTTAAGTAAATATTCTGTTTATAATCAAACAGTATTATATATTTATATCTACCGGCTTGATTATTCACGATAAATCTTTATTATGAACATGTGGATAGGAATCGCAGGTTCGAATCCTGCCTAATGACACACGTTTTCATAATAAAAATTAATCGTAAATAATCAGGCCGGTAGGTATAAATGTAATTAAAAACAGAATATTTACTTGAATACGAGTACCGATCTAAAATAAAGTTCAAACAAATCGTTTCAAATTGTCGGTTGTTTATAACCAAGTTTCGTTAATCTTCGTTATATATATATATATATATATATATATATATATAGAGAGAGAGAGAGAGAGAGAGAGAAAGGGAGACAGATACTTATCACACAGAGGGCAACATATGAGGGATTCAGTTTGTAGATAGTTGACACCTTTGTATACTTAGGCAGTGTACTCTGTGGGGATGGCTCACTGCATGCAAAAGTAAATTACCGCATTGAATTAACAAGTCAAGCATTCAGAAAACTTGAAAAGCGAGTATCCTCTGATCGTAATATCTCCTTAAGCACTAAGATCAGCATCTATGAGACAGTTGCGTTAACCACGCTATTACATTCCTCTGAAGTGTGGGCCACCTATTGAATGCACATTACGCCCTCAAACCGTTTTCAACAGCAGTGCCTGAGACGAATATTGGATATCAATTGGCAGTCTTGTACACTAGAGGTAAAAAGTTATTCATCGGGCAAACATAGCTAGTATAAAGAATATACTTTTCCGTAATCAAATGAACTGTCAATTATTCTGTCACATATGTTGAATGTAAGATTGTCCCGAGGAGTTTTTGTTTATGGCGATCTGGTGCATGTTAAACGATCAGCTCGTTTCAAGAATGTAGTTAAATGTTACAGAAAGACTCTTGAAGTTACTGTTGAAGATTGTAAAAGTTGCCGAAGAAGCTCGATTTAGGAACACCGCATTAATTTCGAGCAGAAGTAAATTGTGAATTCCAACAAAAAGCACGCCATTAGTAAATGAGAACATAGAATCTGTCCCAGAGGTAATAGGACAGGAAAACACTTATGGAAAAGAAACCCCTTTAGAGGCTGGTTTTACAAGTCACGTAAGATATTACTAGTGACATCATCTGCAAACTCCGGTGAATGCAACACTACTACCTGAATGTCATACAGGTTAATTAGGCGTGGTTTCGACAAGGTTTGTAAGTCTGTTGAGATACTCAAACATAACATTATTGCACAAAAAGATAGACAAGTTACCATATATATATATATGTATATATATATATATATATATATATATATATATATATATGAAAAATTAAGGTAGATACGTTATTTCATGGTGAATCGGTGAATTCATGGTGAATTTCAAGCGAACCATCATCAGCTTCCTCATTATATATATGTATGTGTGTGTGTGTGTGTGTGCGTGCGTGTACGGTTGTCTTTGTACTAATATATATATATATATATATATGTTTGTGTGTGTGGTAATATATATATATATGTTTGTGCGCGTACTAATATATATATATATATATATATATATATATATATATATATCCACACATATATTTTAGTAATATTTATTACTTCGCCAAAGACTTAAGAATATATACATATATTATAAATTATACTTTAGAACATGTACAACTTACAATCTACTGCAAAGTGTACATTTATATATATTTATATATATACGATTCTTCTCCTTCGGTCTAAAAAGCATATTTTCTTTCCTAATTGATGACATAATTTCAGGCATTAAAGTATTTTTTATAGGGCAAGAACGAAACAAGAGCTTTCGTAGCAGGTAGTAAATTTTAATAAATGGTAATTAAGAGATTGAACTGAGCAGATAGATAGATAGATAGATAGATAGATATGGAAAAAATATTTAATGTAGAGATATGAACAAATTCATATCAAATCCATATATATATATATATATATATATATATAAATTAAATGTCTGATCAAAACGTTTCGGAATCAAGTCGTCATTTGATCGTATTCGAACAATGCTCTTTGAAGCCACGCCTTCTTAATTGCCTTCGAATCAAATCCCTTATAAAACCACACATTTAATTGCCTTCGAACTTCGAAGCAGTCCCTTTCTGAGTGTACCGTTTTAATTGCTTTCGAAATAATTTTTTCTGAAATCACGCATTTAATTATTTTCGAAACAATCCTTTTCTAAAGCCATGAAAATAATTTAGTATTTTTTCATTGAAGTAAGCATCCCTGTAACTCCTTTTTTTCGGGAAGAGCGTCACATACTGCTGTATTTCCTCCGTTCCTTGAAATATTGTTTCTTTAAAGTAGGCTTTTGGGAAAGAATATCGAGGAATTTTAGAAAGCAAGCAATAAAAACAGTTAGACACAAGAACTTCTAGGGTGTGAAAGAGTGGAAATAGAAAAATCAATAATGAGAAAAAAGTAATTATGAGGATATTCTATAGCAAATGATATTTATAACATTTTTTGCAGAGTAAAGTTGGCAGCAAAGCATGGAGACAAATTGGAAAATCTCAAGTGATAAGTGCGAGAAAAGAAACTGATGACATAGAACTTACGGCTACATGTAACCAACTCAACTATGCATCAAAGAAACTCTTTTCTAGTCTAGTACTGCGCTTATAGCCATAAAGTCTAGGTACATTAGCAAAGAGAGCATCGGAGCAATTGCCTGGAATTTATGGGGTTAGAATGAAGATCCACAAGCGAGAGGTGTGAGAAAAGAAACTGATGATATAGAAATTACGGCTAAATTTAACCAACTCAATTGTGTCTCAAAGAAACTTCTTTTCTAGTCTAGTACTGCGATTATAGCCATAAAGTCTACGTACATTAGCAAAGAGCACATCGGATCAAATGCCTGGAATTCATGGAGTTAGAATGAAGATCCACAAGCGAGAGATGCGAGAAAAGAAACAAATGACATAGAACTTATGGCTACATCTAACCAACTCAAATGTGTAACAAAGTAGCTTATTTTCTAGTCAATACTTTGCTTATAGCCATAAAGTCTAGGTATATTAGCAAAGATCACATCGGAGCAATTCCATGGAATTCATGGAGTTAGAATGAAGATCCACAAGCGAGAGGTGCGAGAAAAGAAACTGATGACATAGAACTTACGGCTGCATCAAACCAACTCAACTATGTATCAAAGAAAATTCTTTTCTAGTCTAGTACTGCGCTTATAGCCATAAAGTCTATGTACATTAGCAAAGAGCACATCGGAGCAATTGCCTGGAAATTAAGGAATTCAAATGAAGATCCACAAGCGAGTGGTGCGAGAAAAGAAATTGATGACATAGAACTTACGGCTACATCTAACCAACTCAAATGTGTATCAAAGAAACTTCTTTTCTAGTCTATTACTGCGAATTATAGCGATAAAGTCTAGGTACATGAGCAACGAGCACACCGGAGCAATTGCCTGGAATTCAAGGAGTTAGAATTAAGATCCACAAGCGAGAGGTGCGAGAAAAGAAACTTATGACATAGAACTTACGGCTACATCTAACCAACTCAAATGTGTATCAAAGAAACTTCTTTTCTAATCTAGTACTGCGCTTATAGCCATAAAGTCGAGGTACATTAGCAAAGAGCGCATCGGAGCAATTGCCTGGAATTCATGGAGTTAGTACTTTCTAATTCTTGTTAGCTGAGTACATGAACGCAATAAATCATATTACTTGAGGTTAACATAATCCATAGAGTTAATGGGTAGAGAGGGGTCTCTCAGATGGTAAGACATCACTCAATATATTCCTGGCCTTACTGATAAAACATCTTTTAGGAAGACATTGACTTTATTCATCAACATAGTCTCCTTCTATGGTGATACACTCATTCCAACGTTTCTCTAACAAGTCAATGCCTTTTTGGTAGAACGATTTGCTTCCGCCTTCCAAATCCGCCCCATTTTCCGATATCACTTCTTCATTGGAGCCAAATATTTTCCCTGGAGCATTTTTGGAGGTCTGCAAACAACCAATAGTTGCATTGGGGCTAGATCTGAAGAATACGGTGAATGCGGAAGCAATTCAAAGTGCAATTCATATAATGTTGCCATCGCTGCGATTGACTTGTGCCAGAGTGCGTTGTCTTGGTAAAAGATCACTTTTTATCTTCGTCTTCATTTGTGGTCGTTTTTTGTCGATTTCTTTCTTCAATCGCACCAATATTGCTATCCAATATTCTCTATTGATTTTTCTTCCTTTCTCAGGATAATCAATGAAAGAAATACCTTGCCCATCCCAAAATTCTGAGACCGAAACCTTGCCTGTTCATTTTTGCGTGTTTGGTCGCTTTGGGCGATTTCACCTGCTTCTGTGCCCGCGGTTGATTGCAGAGTTGACTCCAATGTGAAGTGGTGGATTCATGTTTCATCTATTGTCATATATTTACGCAAAAACTTGTTCTTTTGCGTTGAAACTGTTGCAAACAATACTCTGAATCGTACACGCATTGTTGTTTTTGAACGAATGTGAGCATTCGCGGCATCCGCTTTGAACACAGCTTTCTGATTGAAAAATTTTCAGACAAACTGATGAATACACTAGCTTCTAATATGTTCAACTATTCTGTTATCTCATGAAACTTTAGTTTACGATCGGCCAAATCGGATTTATGATTTTTTTTTTTGTTTGCCGGGACAATATTTCCTTATCTACATTAACGGTCTCCCAGATTTAATAAGATCCGAAGTAGGCATATATGCTGACGACACTACGGTTTACTCTCGCATCGATCAAAAATCTGCCGAGGCTGACAAAGAAAACCTTGCTGCCGAGCTTGAAAGGACTCTCTATAAACTATCACAGACAATCGTGCCTACCCACCATTAGCATAGGTCAGGCTAGTCTCCCTGAAAGCAAAACACTGCGCTTTCTCGGGTTAACTCTCACAACAGACTTCAAGTGGACTATGGACTATATAGAATCCATACCTAAATCCGCTGCTCAGAAATTCGGTTCCCTGTGTAGGGCCAGGAAGTGTTTTCCGTCTGAATCAATCCTGCACATATATAAATCTACTATCCACCCGTGCATTGAATACTGCTGCCATATCTGGTCGGGTGTTCCTGCTATCCACCTAGGGGTCCTTGACAAAATTCAACGGAGAATATGCGATGTGATCGATCACGACTTGGCAGCTCGGATACAGTCACTTTCTCACCGGCGCAGTGTGGCTTATCTGTGTCTCTTCTACAAGTACTTTCTACTCTGATGAACCTAGGTCACTGGTGCCCTCTATATAAGAATTTACTCGAGCAACAAGATTAGCAACGAGTTCGACCCTTTTACTGTGAAACCAAAAAAAATGTAAACGTAAATTCTACTCCAACAGCTTCTTCTCTGTCACTTCCCACCTGTGGAATTCCCTTCAATTTACTTGCCTCCTCGACAGCTACAATCTCCAAGAATTTAAATGTAAAGTCAGTAGTCATCTCCTATCTCACTAACTGCATCCTCACTCCCATGCTCCTTTCTCCGTCCACTCCACTCTCATCAGTATTTTTATCCTTCTCTCACCCACTTCCTCACACCCCTATAACCTATCACTCTTTTTCATAAATTTCCTTCTCTGTAACCCCCTGCAAACAGTGGCAGTAAACTTCCTTGCTTGGGGCGATATGATTTAAGAAAAAAGAAAAACTGCTGATTTAGAGCGACCTGAGCCTTCAGCATCATTTATGGTTGTTCGAATGCATTTAAAGTCAGCATACCACCTCTTAACCCTTGTTTTTGACGGAGCTGAGTCCGAAGAATACTTATTAAGCCATTGCTTAGCTTGAACAGTATTTTTCTCATCAAAAAGCTAATGCTTTATCAACACACGAAATTCAGATATTTTCATTGTTTAAAATTTGCAGCAGTAATTTATAAATTAACTAGCATCATAACCCAGCGTTGCCCGTGCAACTCAGAATATTTTAGTAGTAGGAAACGGTTGTATAAAAAAAATAATTATATAAAAAATTGTTGTTTAAAAATTGTTAAAAAAATTCCCATTAAATGTCTATTTTCTTTTGTTTTGCGTAAACGTGATTTGATATTTTGTGTGACATTGTAAACAACATTACGTTTGTTTTTGTTTCAAAATTACGGGAAAAAATATTTATATTTTCTGTTGGCCAAATTAATTTTTAAAACGTCGGCATGAAAAATAAATATAAAGGCTAATTTTTTTTATAAAAAAATATTTTAGTCGCATTTGAAACGTTTGATTTGATTTCTGTGACGTAATTTAGCAACCATCTTAGATGTTAGATGTTCTTACGGAGCAAATGTCAACAATCGGCCGCAGTGGCCAAAAAGCGCGAAAGGGAAAATTTCCTGAACTTAAAACTCAAAAAGTATGTATCGACCTGGCTTCCCTGTAGATATGTGTCCCTAGAAAATTTGAATGGCGTAGCTTAAAAAATGTAGGCGTGCATAGGGAACAGTCACGCACAAACTCACAGATTTCCTTTTATTTCTATAGATAAGACTGGCCTCGGAAAAGTCAAAGCAACACCAAGACAACACGAGACGTTGTAAACTTAACAACTATATATTCAAGCCTCCCCGTTAAATCCAATTTGATTCCAATATTCTTTAGGGGAACCCAAAGTGCTCCCAATCATCATAATAATCAAAACATTATTCATGTTGATATAACATCTTCTTCCTAAGTTAATTTATTTTCTTTATTAATTTATTCCTAAGTTATTGTCTTACTGGGCTTCGAGAGAAAAAAATTGTTATACCAGCATCATAGCCCGGCGTTGCTCGTGCAACTCAAAATATTTTAGTAGTAGGACTTGGTTTTATAAAAGAATAATTATATTACGGGGAAAAATATTCACATTTTTTGTTGGCCAAATGAAGTTTTAAAACGTCGAAATGAAAAATAAATATATAGGCTAATTTATTTTTTAATAAAAACTATTTAGTCGCGTTTGACACGTGTGATTTGATTTCTGTGACGAAATTCAGCAACCATCTTAGATCTTAAATGTTTTACGGAGCAAATGTAAACAATCGGCCGCATTCGCCAAAAAGTGCGAAAGCGAAAATTGCTGAACTTAAAACTCAAAAAGTATGTGTCGACCCGGCATCCCTGTAAAATTTGAATGGCGCAGTTTAAATATTGTAGGCGTGCATAGGGAATAGTTACACACGGACACACAGATTGCCTTTTATATATATAGATAAGGCGATTGTGCCAAGATTTTGTTACGTGCCATTTAAAGTGTAGTATTTCATATAAAGTATATGGGTTTTTTTAATAGTGGCGCCATTTATATGTCAGGCCCGGGAGTTATTGAGTGATGTGTTAAATGGAAAGATGTTTCGATTTGGAGGCATTTCAATTAACAAGCCAGTACTTGCTCCGGTTAACGACAGAATTATTATCGTTTTGGATAAGGGAAGTCACTTCGAACTGACGGACTGACCAACCTTAATAGCCGGGCAGAAGTAAATGATTGAGTCATCAGTGTAGATACATATTTCACAGCTGATATCATCAGGAAGGTCATTAAAGAAACAAAAAAGAAAAAAAAACAGTGTAGGGCAGAAAATGGAGTCGCGAGTGAAACCCCCGCTAGTACAAAAGGGTGTTGATGACTGAGAGTTAAGGATAATTTTCATTTCGAGATTTTAATAGGAAAGACTGCATCAGTTCTAAAAATTGTTCGGGTGACAGCATAATTTTCTGCTTATGAAAAAGACCAGAATACTAGACCCTGTCAAAGGCGTTGTCAATTTTTTATGCTACAACTCGGGCTCGGGCTTGGGTTGTCTATTTTTCTTATCGACATTACCTACCTCTTTTTTTGCAAAATTAATATATATATATATATATATATATATATATATATATATATATATATATTGTAATGGGTATTGCAATAGTTTATAAATTCATAGTATCACTACACAAATATTTTCGCGTTTCGAAGCTGCTATGTGAAATGAAAATTAAATGGTGAAAACGGTTTCCACCCAACATTTACTTACATCCTTTTTATTATGAGCGGCGCCACTCAAATCACACTTAGCAGTAAAATAAACAAACAAATGTCTACCATTCCTTAAAAAATAAACATTAATCCCAATATAAGTACTACCCAGACAAAGTAAATAAGGAACCTGTCTTCAACTAAGCGAACTCTCATAACCCAATGACTATATCTCTAGGGCTCCAATACGGCCGACTAAATCAGAATAAACTCCCTCCCCACATTCACTTAAACATCATATCACCATAAATAAACTGTTTTCACCATTTAATACAGTAAATAGACCATCCGTCCGTGCATTGAATATTGATGCCATATTTGGTCGGGTGTTCCTGCTATCTACCTAGGTGTCCTTGACCAAATCCAACGGAGAATCTGTAATGTGATCGATTCCCGACTTGGCTGCTAGGATACAGCTGTGTTGGAAGAAATATACAAATACTGTCAAAAATATGCATTTTTTAACTTACCAACTTTTTAGAAGTTTTTCCTATACATATTAAGACAGTATACGTGGATCATCACTATGTTATTCGGACCCTACTTAAACGGCAAAAACTCCACGATAGAAGAAAACTAGAAAAATTCTCTACAAATTGGCACAAATACAATCGGACATTATATTTCTTGGACTTTGCAAAAAAAAAATGGAATTAATATCAAAAGGATTCAGATTTAAATACAACTTCCAACACAGTTTTATTACATTGCATAAACAAAAAGCTCAACATATATACAACAGAACCTCCACGCAATTAAGAAACCTTGTGCACAAATCTGCTTACATTAAGAAATCCTTTTACATGAACTTATCTAAAAAAAAATCAGTTATTCTCTCTATCTAACACTTTCTCCTTTCCAATACTTTCAAGTAAAAAACACTCAATTTCCTGTACCAAAAAAAGCTGACACAGTGTATATGTTTGAAAAACCAAAAACTTAATAAATTAATTGCGGAGGACCCCATTTTACAACACATACCTCACCTGAATAACTATTTAATACAACAGATTCCACGAAGACCTCACTATGTACGCTACACTCATAGCACCTCTGCTGATAATCACATCGCAAACCTATCTAAATATATTCTCACCCAAGGAGAAACCTCTTTATTAAATAAAGGATTAACATTCTGCCCCTCACAGCCACTAAACCCTCGAAACCTTTGCTACGATATGGAAAAATACCTTCGTAGACTGAGACTAAAAAAAGAAAAAAATATTTCTCAGACAACAAATCTACTTTTACTAACAACAGCGCTAACCAATCATGCTCCAAACTTCCTCTTACGAAAAATAATACCATATGGACTCCACCAAGCAGACGTAACCAACACTGGGATCAATATGCCAACAAAGCCAGACAATACATGGATAACTTCTTAAAAAACAAAGGACACCAAACAAAAATCACAACCTATCCAAAGTAGAACACCAAGCCATCTATACACTTAAAAACAACGATAAGGGCGGAGCTATAACTATCTTAGACACTAACAACTATATTAAAGAAGCAGAATCACAACTTCAAAATAACAGGTTCTATGTACCCTTACCCCTACATCCGACTAGCACTTACAAAACAGAATTATCACTTCTCATTCAGAACCTGAATCACAACATAAAAAATAAAATAAAATCTCTTATTCCTGAGAACCCCAAAACAGCAACATTCTACACTATCCCAAAACTACATAAACTCCCCAAAATCATTTCAGAAAAACATCCTAACACCTCTTCATCCAACCCACATCATACTAAACAATCAAATAATGAAGAGATCTATAAAATTTCAAAAGCCCTTAAAATCACACCACCTGGCAGACCCATAATATCAGGCATTGGTACCCTCACAGAACTTATATCTAGGTACATAGACAATATCCTAAAACCTTTATTGCCTAACATACCTAGTTATATTAGAGGCACTACTGACTTTCTCAACAAATTACAAAACATTAACTTAGTCGACGATGATAATATCCTAGGTAACGATTGAAGTTACGTTTCTGTACACGAACATTCCACATATTGAAGGAGTATCAGCTTGCCATGCGTTCCGTAGTAAAAGCAACCAAATTACAGATATATGCCATTTAATAAATTTCATTTTAACACATAATAATTTTAAATTTAACAACAAACACTATTTATAGATTAGTGGCACAGCAATGGGCACGAAAATGGTACCTAGTTATGCCAATATCTTTATGCACATTCTAGAAAGAAAGATACGAGACAATTCACAATATAAACCATCACATTATTTTAGATTCATTGATGACAATTGCTTATTATTGTCTCATAGATTAGAAAAATTAAAAACTTTTTTACTTTCTGCAACAACTTCCACAAAACAATCAAATTTACAATGGAACACTCATACACATCCGTCCCTTTCTTAGACGTCATGATAAAATTAAACAAACATACATCTTTCCACGAGTATATACAACAAACCCACAAACCAACATAAATTCCTACACTTTAACCGTTGTCATCCTCTTAAATTAAAAATATCTATCGTATACAGCTCATTTCTAAGAATCAAACGCATGTGCTCAGACCATCCAGATTTTCTAAACAACATTAACAACCTAACAAAGCAATTTCTAAAATTTAAATACCCAATAAAAATAATAAAAGAAGCACTAAATAAAACCATCCACATAAATTGTAACACACTTCTCACATACAAGAAAAGAAAAAACAACAACAGAATTCCCATGGTTTTTAACCACACGCAATATTCCCACACACTTATCAAAACTTTAAGAAAAGATTACAAGAACCTCTGATCAAACAAAAAAAAATCAAAGATATTTTCGATAAACCACCCATAAATGCAATGAAACAAACATCCAACCTATCAACTATCCTCACTTCTACCAAATAACTAAAAAGCACAAATCTATCAGGGAATTTCAAATGTCAGAAATCCCATCTGTCTAATTTGTAAACATTTAGTAAACGACACAGTATTCTCTGTACCTAACACCAAAATCAAATTGCACCCACCACGCCTCACCTGTGACAGCCAAAACATTATATATTTTCTCTTCTGTTCAATATGTCCAAATAGTGGATATATTGGAAAATCTGGTAATAGCTTTAGATTTCGTTTCAATAATCACAAACTTAGCATACGACAGAACAACCAATATTCCCCAATAGCAGTTCATTTCAATCAACCGTGTCACACTTTAGAAAATTGCAAATGTTTACTAATTGACTCCGATTTTAGTTGTACACACATACGCAGAAAGAAAGAAAAATACTGGATTTTAAAATTAAATACACAATCTAGTGTTAAATAGGGACTTAGGTGTTTTGAATCTTTACAAATATTTCAATAGCTAAACATCTTTTGGATACAATCAAAATTTTTTTCTCTAAAATAAAAATTTATAAGTATTATTAAAGATAGGTTTATGTTTACAAATATTTTTTTAAAAATCTGTCGCTTTCTGCGTCACGTGATGTAAACAAACTCTCTTTACAGACGCTCTCGTGAAATACGTTTCTAATTTAAATTTTAAAATCATTTGTTTCTGATTAAAAGCAGAGGACGGTCTGAAATATCAAATATAATAAGAGAAATAAACAAATACTGTCAAAAAAATACATTTTTAAACTTACAACTTTTTAGCAATTATTCCTATACATATTAAGGCACTATATGTGGATCATCACTTTGTTTCATATATATATATATATATATATATAACAAAGTGATGATCCATAGGTTTTTTAAAAATCTGTCGCTTTCAACGTCACTTGATGTAAAAACAAAAACTCTCTCCACAAACGCGTCACGTGATGTAAACAAACGCATCACGTGATGTAAACAAACTCTTCATTGACGCTCTCGCGAAATATCGCGAAATACGTTACTAATTCAAATTTTAAAATCATTTGTTTCTGATGAAGGACTGAGAGCGGTCTGAAATATAAAATATAATAGTAGAAATAAACAAATACTGTAAAAAAAAAACACAAAAAAACACACATTTTCAAACCCAAAACGTTTTAATATTCTTTCCTATATATATATATGTGTGTGTGTGTGTGTGTGTGTTTGTGTGTGTAGTCACATTTATTTTCAAAGCATATATATATATATATGTTTTGAAAATAAATGTTACCCCATAAATATTATCAAATTTATTTGCTAAGTGTCATTTAGTGATTGTAACCTATGTGCGCACCTGTGTGTTTTTCTATTATTGTGTAGGTGTGATTTCAGGTCTTACATTATGGAATCTCTTCTCCCTAGAAAAATAGATAGACTCGCCATTTTTCGCTTCGCCGGAAAGGTGACCAAGGTTAGATATTTTTGTAAATATCTCTACTCTGTCGTAAAAAATCTGTATAAATTGCCAGACCTCACAACTGAGGCCAGTTAAGTATACGAAATCCATCACTACACACAAGCGCGCGCGCACACACACACACACACACAAGTTACTCTTAATTCTGTTTTGAAGCGGAAACAAATTAAAATGCTTGTTAGTTTTCAATACGGCCACATCGGAAAACCTTCTCCTCACCCACATTACTCAATGTTTTCTTCATCTCAGGAGGCTTTCGCTGCTAAGCTTGTAGCAAACCACTCTTTGTCCAACGGTCTGTCTGTCTATGCTCTTTTATGGAGAGAGAAACAATAAGCGAGAGAGAATCGGCTCAGTTCATTAGAAAGACAATAGTAAGAAAGCGTCAGTTCACTTCATTCTAATACTACCATTTATTTACCTCCATTATCTTCATGTGCTGTGTCCCTTCTAGACGTAGGTGATCATGGACTTCCACTTGGTGCTGTCTTTTGTTGTCGCTCTCAGTAATTTTTCTCTAAGTATCCCTCCCAAGCGCCGCTCCGTCAACCATTTGCTCAGACCTAACAAGTACGTCTTGCGCTGCTTTTACGCTGTCTCTCCTTCCATTTATCCGACCTGTGTGGTTATTTAGTTTTCCCAGCTCACCTTTCTCATTATGTGTCCCTGGAAACTCATATGTCTCTTCCTGATATTTACTATGAGTTTTCATTTCGTTTGGATCATTTTTAAAACCTCATCGTTGCACACGTGCTCCGTCCATGGTATCCTCAGCATCCTTCTGTAAAACCATATTTCTGCTGCCGCAAGCCTCTCCTTCATCCTTGATAAGATCGTCCCGCATTTACTTCTATAAAAAAAGGGCAGATATCACATAGCATTTCACTGTTCTTTGTTTTAATTTCACTACAACTTATGGTGCAGTGAATATCGGCCCGGAACGAGAAATTGGGGAGCGGATTTCGAATTCCAGATGAACTCGTTGCATTCACTTAAGCGCAAATAACTTTGGGAAAGGTTTTAATCTGTCTCTTCCCTCCAGTTATGGGTCAAATAACAGGACTGTTTAAGCTCAGTACCCTTGGTTGGCAACAAGCCAGTCTACCGCCGAAATTAATGGCAAACTACTGCGGGATAATCTGCTCAGTCAGTCATGTCTCTTTCGAGACATGATCGCCCAAGCGTGTATCATGGATGATACTTAACTGACTGACTGACTGACTGACTAGTATTTAAGGATCTTGCCGATTGTTTGCTCCATAATAGTGCTTTTTTTATTTTTTGACAATAATTATGTTATCGAGTTGTGAAGAATGATAATAATAACTACTTAGACTCTGTGTGACACGATAACTAGACATATATATATATATATATATATATATATATATATATATATATATCTACTTTATTATAATAGATTAAAATAGAAAATAGATTAGAATAGAAAATAGTTTAAAAACATATTTAACAAAAGTGAAAAAGAAGAGGAAAAAAAATAAATAAACGCTTTTTCTTTTATGAGGAAAATTGTCCTCCGGTAAATATTTGACTCAGTGATAAAGGTCAGCGGGTAGGTTTTCGATGACCCGGTCAAAGGCTGTCCTTTACTGTATCTTGACCACACATTAAGCCTTTTCCGGCGGAAGCCTTATTAAGATGATAAAAAGATAACTGAAATTTCAGTCGCCGGTGTTTGTCACCGGTGGTCTAAAGCATTTCCGGATTTCCAGATTTCCGGATTTTCATTTAAATAAATAGAAGTCAGAAAAGTTAAGTCAGTTAAGTTAAAACGAGAGAAGTGAAAGGAGTCAGCCGGGTGCGAACTTGAAGTAAGGATCTCCGTTCGTCTTGTTTCGTTCAGTTTGGGTTTGTTGATCTCCATTAATTAGAGTTAGAGCTGTGTGTCACATTCGCCTGCCCCAACCGAAAAGGCTAACGCTAAACGAATAAAGCATCCTTTCAACTCATCCAAATTGTGGAAGTTCGTTCCTTATAGTCAATCTTGTACCCCCCAGCTGTTCGTCCTACGGTTTCTACAAAAATCCGGCAACATCACAGCGTGGAGAACGGCCGCCGGAGAAATTCCTAGGACGACCGTTGGTGTGGTACATTTGGTGCCGTGACCAGGATTTGGAACCCACGGAAGTGCCACTGGATGCTAAGTTTGGATTTCGACGAACCGACGCGACTGGACGAAGCGAGACGAACGGAGAAAAGGAAATCGAAGAAAGAACAACACTAACAACCAAATTCTTATTGCTTGGTATAAGCTTCAAAAGAAGAAAAAAAAGGAAGAAAAAGAAACAAGGGAAGGAAAGGGAACCCGTTATCAATAAGTACCGTAAGAAAAAAAAGAAAAGGCAATCGAACAAAGAACTATTCTCACAGCCAAATTCTGATTGCTTGGTGTAAGCTTCAGGGGAAGAAAAAGAAAAACAAAAAACAAAGAAAAGAAAAGAGACAATGAATTGATTAAGAAAAAAATGTGTGAGTACTTTGAGAGAAAAAAGTATAAATTTTGAAGAAAAAAAGGAAAAGAAAAAGAGAGATAGAAACAACGCGAACGGTGTGAAAAAAAAACAACAAGAAACAAAGGAAAGGGAACCCGTTATCAACAAGCACCGTAAGGTAAGCAGAATTATTTACTCCCTTTTTGTCTGGTCAAAAAAAGAAAGAAAAAGAGAAATAGAGACAACTTAAACGGTCTGAATGAGTACTTAAAAACAAAACAAGGAGAAGAATGAAAAAGGACTGTTTGAACAGAAAAAGGGATGATGATGAAAAAAATTTTTGAGAAAAACAGAAAGAAACATTTTAGGAACATTTATTTACTTTTTGTTGTTGTTTTGGTTAAAAGAAAAAAAAGAAAGGAAGATGGAATATGATAATGAGAAAAAGGTGTGTACAAAAGAAAAAATGGAAAAGGATAATAGGAAGGGAGAGCAAGAAACAACTGTGCGCGTACAAAAAATGAATTGAAAAAAAAAATGTGACTATTTTGCGAAAAAAAGGTATGAATTTTGAAAAGAAAGTTAAAGAAAAAGAGAGATCAATGCAAACGGTGTGAATAAAAAAAAGAGAAGAATGAAAAAGGACTGTTTGAAAATAAAAATAGGGAAAAAGAATAGTGTGCGTTATTACTTAAAAAAAAAAATAGAAAGAAAAAAAAAAGCACTATTCGTAAAAAAAAAAATGAGAGAGAGAAAAACTAAGTGAGAGTTTCCAACAACGACAAAAATATGTTTTGAAAAACAAAAAAAGGATGATGGAAAAAAAAACAACATTTTTCTTTGAGAAAAACAGAAGCATTTTAGAAACATTTAATTCTTGGTGTGGTACACTCTGTAAGAATGCACTCCGTAAATTTATGCCAATATAAACTCTCGAAAAAACCATTAACAAACAGAACCTAAATCCGTTACAATCTGGCGTACTAAGTCATCGGATAAATGGGGAGAAAAAAAAAGAAACCAGCGGAACAAGAACAAACATTCAATATTCCGCAGTAAAGAAAAAAAACCCAAACGGAAGAAACACAAGAAAAAGTGCTCGATACGAAAGTACTCATCTCTATTATATACGGTTGTATATATACAGAGAATACCTAGAGAACCAGGCAACCTACCTAGGTTTCACCTAAACAACTTTCCCTGACGATCCGTTTAGTAGGTTGTCTGGCGTTCTAGGTATTCTTTATTTATTCCGCTCTACCTATGTATTGAGCGCTTTTTTGTTAGTTGATTGCTCGTTGCGGGTTTTTTTTTCTTTGGCCTACGTGCTGACTCGGTCTGTGTTCTTTTGACTGATGTTCATGTACTTAGCACTTTCTTTTTTAAAACCATTTTTTCCTTCTTCGTAGATACGTGGAAGTTTTTTCGACACGAGTATAGTTATTATCTCTTTTAATTATATATATATATAATTCATCCGTAGCTGTATCACAGCTGATCATTACTGTTAGACAGCCGATTGCTTTTTATCCAGGATTGAATCCCAACCGAATTGGCGTCAGTCGGCGATTCTACCTCTGAGCTACGGGTGCTCGGTAGAAGGATGCACACTTTTTAGCGTGTATATTATCATTATACACGCCCAATATCTGAGAGCGTTCTAATTCATTGCTGAATGAACGATGCGTATATGCCAGAGTAGTTATTGTTTTGCAAAGTCTACCATTCTTCCAGAGTGCACAATCAGGGTGTGAAAGCGTAATTTATATATATATATATATATATATATATATATATATATATATATATATATATATATTTAGAGTATCGAGGCAGCAAATAATTTTCTAAACATATACTGTTAAATATAAGAGACAATGAATATCTGTTATGTTCTAAACATTTTTCTAAACAATATTGTGTATTTGGGCAACAACCTCATTTCTCTAAATGTTTAGAACGGCTCATGTTTATATATAATAGACATTCATTGTCTTTTATATTTAACAGTATATGTTTAGAATATATATATATATATATATATATATATATATATATATAGGTTTCATTAAAAATGCCTGGCAAACTATTATCATATAATTTTTTTTTTATAATTATATAATTTATATAATTTTTTTTATTATTTAATTTTTTTTTTATATTTTTTATATCATTTTTTTTTCATGTGCTCTTAAGATAGTTTTTCTTTTCAAAAATAGAATTATATAAGAATATTTCGGAGTTTTTGTACTTTCGAGCGCTTTAATCTATACTATTAACCATTATTTTGTATTTTGTTTTACTTGTAAATAAATGTGTAAATTTTATGTACTTACCCTTGTGTATGTTACTTAATAGCTTCATTCACATGCAAAAAAAAAAAGATTAAAAATAATAAAAGCATCATTAATAAAGAAAATAATTCCTACACTTAATAGCATCAGTTATGAACACAGTAACAATGTGCTTCCTGTGTTCGGAGCGTAACATGCACATGACTGTATACATAAACATTACACATTTATTTACAAGTAAAACAAAATTAATTCATGATAATGGCTAAAAGTATAGCTGAAAGCGCTCGAAAATGCAAAACGTTTGGACAATTATTACTTACACTGAGTTCCGAAAAGAAAAAAATCATTAGAACGCATGAAACATTGTATAAAAAACTTAATCATAATATTTTTTCTGTCATTTATATTGAAACCAGCATAAAAATGAGGTTGTTGCCAAAATACACAATATATATTATCCTCCCATCTTGATCAGGTGTTTGGATCATTTTATTTGTTTTTTTTTTGTTTTTTTTTAAATCTTATTATAAGATACTCAATAGTAGGTATATCAGTATACATTACCGGCCCCTTTTTTTTTTTTTTTAAATATGATGTATTTCATACTATTTTTAGTATGTATTGCGAAATGAATAATTTTAAATGAAAATAGAATGGTTCTTTTGTTTATACCGCACAGTAACATGTGCATCAAATGAACTGTTCTGGTATCCAGTTTATGTGCTCTCTTCCCCGTGCTAGTCTCTTCTTTTTACTGACTGGCCGAAGCAAAGGCTTCCTGGCTAACTTGTAAAATTTTTCAAAGTAATAATAACAAAAGAACCATTCTATTTTCATTTAGAATTATCCACTTGGTAACAAATACTAAAAATAGGATAAAATACATCATTTCTTTAAAAAAAAAAAAACTAGTGTGGCCTAACAATTATGGGCTGTAGTGTTTCTGTTGCCTTCATTTTAGACAATATATTGATTTAAATATTTTTCCGCCATGTTTGACGGCACGAGCCCACTCATAGTAATAATAATGGTGATGATGGCAAAATAAATCAGGACTGTACACGAGTGACTCTGTGAAGATAAACCTGTTAAACATTCAGTAAGTAGCTCAGTGCACGCTTTTCTTTTCTTCTTTTATCTGACCATATGTGTAGGGTAAGAGCAATTAAACACCTAGACAATTATTATAATAATTATAGTAATATTGATAATGATTCTATTGATAAAATGGACAAGGATGTTACGTGTGCATGAATTTTTTAATAATCTCACCCAAAGCAAGGCAGTTTTACTGCCACTGTTGCACAGGGGGTTACATAGGTGGAATGTTATGAGAAAGCGTGACAGCTTATAGGGGGTGTCAGGAAGAGAGTAATAGAAGGATGAGAATACTGGTGTGATGGTGGTGGAATGGATGAAGAAAAGAGCTTCAAAGAAAGGATTGGTGCTAGTAAGAAAGGAGATGATTATTGACCTTACAGTTAAATTCTTGGAGATTGTAGCTGTTGGGGAAGCAAGTATTCGGAAGGGAGTTACACAGGCCAAAAATGCTAGAAAAGAACATGTTCGAGTTTCTGTGCGTGCCGATAAAGCTTGGTAAATGGTGCAAAATTACTGTCTGATCACGGGATCACAATCACCCATTCAGATTGTATTTTAAACAGATCGCAATCTGAGCAATGTTTTTTTTTGTCAGATGCGAAACAGACCATAGCATAGCTACTCGTCCCTTCCTGTAAATTTAACTTTTCAAAAATCATAGAACCGAAAAAAGCGCAAAGTGTATCCTAATATATATATATATATATATATATATATATATATATATATATTTTCATTGCTACATGGAAATTTCTATGTTTCGAGATTAATTCTCATCATCAGGCAATGCTGGTGTGGTTGTGCAGACGATTTACATTTAAATGACAAATAATTTCGGTTTACTGTGAATGTATGTGGGTGTTTTTTTTTTTTGTGTGTGTGTGTGTGTGTGTGTGTGTGTGTATGTGGCTAATCAGAACGGAGATTCACTTAGGGGTTTGACCTCGAGGAATTTCTGTGCTAACCAACTTTTTTCCTCCTCTTTTTTTCTTTTTCCTTGGCCCTATTTCTCTCTTGTCTGCTTTCCTTCCCATTTATCTGATCTTATCATTTTCCCATCAGTTTTATTACATTTGATGTGATATTTCTTCTTGGTAGTACCAATCTCCTTCCCTCTAGTCTATTTGTTAAAGAAAAGATTTTTTTCCAAACGGAAACCCCGAACTGCTATTTTTTTCGCTCCATCTATAAATTTGCTGTAAAGTTTATTATCCTGATACAAAGTGGGGAATTATTAAAAAAAGAAAAACTAACTTATTCTATCTTTGGCTTTATTTTTATTTCCATTTTTATTTTTAACTATTTCGTCGGTGAGCATTTTATTTAATTTAGGTTTTATCCATTTTCTAATGTGAATAATTTACAATGTCTACATATGACATTAATTTCGTTACGTTTATTTAATAAATTTTTATTTTTAAGGGATATAATAATAAATAGTTTTTTCATATAAGCATAATGAACATGGTTCATTTAAGGACTTATTTGTTTTCGCTTCTTTTAGGATTTTCCATTTTATTTTGTGTTTTATTTTTTTTTTGTTTCCTTTAGGTACCAATGATATCTCGATAGGGATGTTCTGTATTTGCTATTATTAAATGAAGAGGTGTGCTGGTAAATTCTCTGCTTTAGAGTGTTTTTAGTACTCTCTATATAGACTTTTATATTGTTTGGGTATTCCTTCGTCCATATTTCGCATTGATATAATATCGATTTCGTCAAAGACATATTTTCTAGAGGACAGTTTATGGGGTTTTTACAAATACATTTTTTCTCGTCTAAATTGTTATTTTCTGTTGTCTGGTTATTTTTACTGGTTTTATTGAATTTTTTAAAAATATTATTACTGTGGTTTTTTATAATTTTTTCTAGATTATTCATACAGCTGTAACTTAATTTTATAGGGTTTTTATTAAAGATCTTATTAAGTGTATTTTTCTCCGGGAAGTGTTTCCTAATTAACTCGAGGAATTTTCTTCCCAACTACCATTATTCATCTGGTTGTAGGGGGGTGTACCAGATGATTTTCCTATTCCTATTTTTTCTTCGAGGATTGCTTTTCTTGTTTACATATTTAATATTTGGGTTTATGTATCCACTATTTTTCAATGCAGTTTTATAAAAATCGCTATGTTTATTGAACACTTCCTCATTAGCCGAGTTCCTACTAATTCTGTATTCTATTGATGAGGGTATATGCTCGATGATAGATGGAGGGTGGTTAGATTTTGGGTGCATGTATAAAAGGTTTGTGTTATATTAAGCTCTTTAATACTCATTATATTGAGCACTGTTTATAATAAAGTAAATGCTAAAGCACTCAAAATATAAAAAAAACCTTGAGTCCTCTTCACTTGGAATTATATATATATATATATATATATATATATATCATTCAGTTAGCTTGTGATCTGAAGCCACTTGTTTCCATCTTTTCCTCATCATATGTTTAATGATTTATTTCGTATTTTATATCTGAGATGTAGTAATTTTTAATGATTTTGGAATTATTTCGAACATTTGATGATGACCAGAGGTCGAAACGTTGTGTCTTTTATAACACCTATATCAACCAAGATAAGAACAAATGTTTGAAATAATTCCAAGATTATGACATACTAGCAGTATAGCCCGGCGTTGTTCGGGTGTAATGAAAGCTTTAAAATTAACCCATGGTGCTGGAACTCAGACTCATCCGAAAGAATATTTATGTGAAGTTTGGTGAGAATCGGATAAAGGTTGTGGATTTGTATAAAGGACATACAGACAGATAAACAGACACACACACAAACATCTTGCCTTTTATATATATATATATATATATATTATCGATTTTCTGCACTATTGTAAGAACTGCAACCTTGAAACTTCTGAATATCGTTTCTTATGTCTTTGTCTATGAGTGTATCAAATTTGCTTAAAATCGGACTACTCCTTCTATAAACCGATTTTTTCGATTATCGATTTTCGATATATATCAGGGGTACCTCGACACAAAACCTAGCTAAGAACACTCGCTTAAACTAGAACTGTGTAAATTTTCAAGAAAATCGGTTCAGCCGTTTCGGAGTCTATAGGTAACGGGCACACACACAGACACACACACAAAGACACACACGCAGACAAAGGTCCATTTTAAATAAGTTTAGATTTCATTAATTTTATTTCTAAATATTGATTGAAGTCTTATTTTATCTATCTATCTATCTATCTATCTATCTATCTATCTATCTATCTATCTATCTATCTCAGTCTGTTCATTATCTATCTATCTATCTACTTCAATGTTAATATCTATTTAAAAACTAGCTAGCTGATTATTGCTTATAACCCCTGACGACTGAAAATTATCGTTATTTAAGGGTCTGTCTCCGAAACTCTGGAGTAGTGACGCTGAAGGTAAAATCATTCTCTTAAGCAACATCCTCTTTTCTATGTGCCCTGTCCTTTCAGGACGTAGGCGATCATCGTTCTCTACGTCTTCCTATCCCTGGTGGCTCTTAGCATGTCTTCCTCTGTCTTTTTTTCCTTCTATCTGGCATGTCAGTATTAGGTTCTCCAAGCCCTCCTTCCTCATTGCAGGTCCCAGGAACTTCAGTTAACTCTTCCTGTTGCTCACTATTAGTTTTCTTTTCGTTTCCATTCTTTCCACCACCTCATCGTTGCTCGCATACTCAGTCCACGATATCCGCAGCATCCTTCTGTACAACCACATTTCCGCTGCTTCAAGTATTTTTCTCATTTTCGATGGTATTGTCCAACATTCAGTGCCATATTGAAGGACTAACATCACATAGCAATCTAGCACTATCTTCTTTGTTTCTAGTTAAATTTTCCTCTGTCTTAGTACTTTATTCGGCTTCTGGAACGCGTCCTTTGCCATACCAATTCGCCTGTGTCACACTTTCCATCTCCTAGAACACTTCCTAGGTATTCAAATTTTTGTACTTGCTTGTTTCTGGTATCCCCCACCTGCATTTGGCATTTTGGGTTGCTCTTTTTGCTAATGACCATGCATTCAGTTTTCTTAAAGTATATATGTAGTCCTTTCAAGCAACATATATTACAGAAAAAAACAATTTCCAAAAATACCAAACAACATAACAGTACAATCGAATTAGTTAATAAAAATAATATTTTAACAAACTTCTAAATATAGAAACATTCCACACACACACACACACACACACACACACACACACACACACACACATATATATATATATATATATATATATATATATATATACTACCGGCCATAATATTTAGGCCATACCAGTGTTTTAAAAAAAATCATATTATTTTTAGTATTTATTGCCAATTTAATAATTGTAAATGAAAATAGAATAGTTCTTTTATTAATATTGCACAATAACATGTGCATCAAATGAATTTATAAATATTTAACAAATACCAATATTGCAGTATCATCAATAAAAGAATGAAGAAAATTTAGGGTGATTCGGACGAGTTCATCTTTACTTCCTTGCCTTGAAAATGTTTGCAAAATAATAACAAAAGAAATATTGTATTTTCATTTAGTATTATGCCTTGGCAATAGTGGCTAATAATTATGGCCGGTAGTGTATATATATATATATATATATATATATATATATATATATATATATATATATATATATATATATATATATATATAGTAATTGAATAACGAAATGTAATAATTTTGTAACGCATTTCACTATCTAGAAGTACTTGATGGAACTAAAGTATTATTTTATAGGTTTATACTTGAGTCTATAGTTTTGTGTACTAAGCATTTCTTTAATGGAAATTCTATATTATGACATATAAAATGTAAATCGATTATCGGAAAAATACTTCAGCCTTGTAAGTCCAAACAATAAGATGACATCCGCTTTGAACGCAATGATTACAGTAGGGTATGAATTTTGTAAGGTCGCGTGCGGTCCGAAACGCCTTGTCTGATTTTGTCAGCAGCTAGTAAGGACAAGGTTGGAGAAAAAATACGTGTAGCTCAATAAGGTAATTTTCAAGTCTTTCTCGTCAGCAATTCTTAGAATGAGCACACGTGATAAAAGTTTAAATAATCTTGCATAAAATCTCTGTGTTGCAAGATTATTTATAAACGTTAATCTTTTACAAACAGACTTTAACTCGGACACACTCATCGTACTATGTTTTCTAACATGTTTTTTGGTGAATGAGACAGACACACTGACACAGATGCTAGCGGAAATTTATAAAAAATAAAGCAAAGATTTGTTTGAATTGGTTTACAGAAACATTTATTTATTTTTAAATATGTACTTATTTTTGTTCAGTCTTTACAAGGCCTTTGAGCCAATCGAAGTAAACTGTTACTGAGTAAAATTCAGAGCTTTTGCAGGTATGTGGGAAAGATAACGATTAAACCTAGACTTGAATAGGTTCAGAGTGTAGTGATTGGGGAAAATTTTTATTTGGAGTCAGAATTAAGAAGCACAGTTTCGGAGGATATGTGGGGAATATAACAGTTAACCCTAGACTTGAACAGGTTAAGATTGTTGTGATGAGGTAACATCCTATTGGGAGTCGATTGTACAAAATAAGAATTAAGAAACACAGTTTATATGATGTGTGCGGAAGAGAACAGTTAACAACTAAGCGACAAACATTATATTTGTTTTAACCCGAGAACACTAACCATGGGTATATAGTACCCATCGCAAATGACACCATTTCAATTACAATTTTCAGCACCTGATTTTTTTTTTACCTAAATATGTTTTTCAGTTTCTATTAAACTCAAAATAAAAATTTAGAAGTGCTTGCATGTAAAATATTTCAAATAAAGATTTATATTTAATATTTTTTTGATATTTTCAAAATCGGGTACAATATACCCATGGTTAGTAGTGGTGTAACTTTAATTGATGGTTAGTGTTACAGGGTTAATTATATAATATTGATTATAACGCTATTAACATATATTACCAAAAAAATAACAACAATTTTCAACAACATAAAAGTACAAGCGATCATGTCTTGAAAGAGACATGACTGACTGGGCAAAAGATTATCCCGTAATAGGTTGCCATTGCTTTCTGCGATAGACTGGTTGTCAGCCAATGCTATAGAACCCAATCTGTCCTGTTATTTGACTCATAGCTACAGGGGGAATAGATGCATTATGTTATTAAGTAGTAATTATGAGGGGATCAGTTTATTACTTCATAACCATAAAAACCTGGTCCCTCAGTTTATGCCCAGCAGAAGCCCTAATCATATTTCCATCTATTATATTCAGTCAGTCAGTTAAGTGCCATACGTGATACATGCTTTGGGTCATCAGGTTTCGAAAGAGACCTGACGGACTGGGCAGACGATTATCCCGCAATAGATTGCCATTGCTTTCTGCGGTAGATTAGTTGCCAGCCAAGGCTATAAAACCCAATCTGTCCTATTATTTGACACATAACTCGAAGGGAAGAGATGTATTAATATCTTTCCCAAGGGTCTTTGCGAGTAAGTGAATGCAAGGAATTCAGCTGGAATTCGAACTCGGATCCTCGATTTGTCGTTCCGAGCCGATATCCACTGCACCACAACGCACATTTTATGAATAAAGGAATAAATAAATAGAAGTACAAAAGAAGTAAATATGGTAGTAGCTATAATAATTTACTAAGCGCAGCTTAGATATGGCACAAGGCCGAAAGTATGGAGCGCCCAGTGAGGATCGAACTCACTACTGAATTGCAATAGTTCTAGCGAGACAACCTTGCTAACCATTGCACCACCTCGAGGTGCTCATATGGTAGTAGCAGCTATAAAGCAAAGATCATTTTCGAGAAAATATTTCAATGCATAAATAAATGAAATCAGTTATGAAAGTAAGAAAAAAAGAATTAAATGGAGGTAGGAATACAAAGGTTTAATCGTTTATTTATTTTGTACATTCTCTAATTCTTTATTCTGAAAGATACAATTATATTTCTTTATTTCTTCCTTTCTTTCTTTCTTTCTTTCTTTTTTTCATTGATTCATTTAACACACTTTCCAAGTATTGAATTTAATATTTGCCTAAATAGATAACGCAATATTTGTTTCATTCTTTGGCGCTTGCTATTTTTCTTTCTTTTTATTTTTCATAATGACTTTCTCTCTTTCCCTTTCGGCAGTTTAACAATAACTGAACTCAATCTTTTCCTTTATAGATAACCCTATATTTACTTTATTTTTCTTCTTCTCTTTCTGGATTTCTTTCTTTCCTTATTTATTTATTTATTTAATTATTTAGTACTCTCTTCCTTTCTCCTAAAACTTTATCTAGCTAAATACCACTGACTTTCTTTCTTTCTTTCTTTCTTTCTTTCTTTCTTTCTTTCTTACTTTCTTTCTTTCTTTCTTTCTTTCTTACTTGTTTATTCCTGTTTCTAAAGCAATCTCACCCTTGATAGGTAGCGCTATATTTGTTTGTTTGTTTGTTTCTTTGTTTCTTTCTTTCTTTCTTTCTTTTTTAGCTGTTTATTCCAGTTTTTAAAGCAATCTCTCCCTTGGTAGGTACCGCTATATTTGTTTCTACCTTTCTTACTTTTTCTTTCTTTCTTTCTTTCTTTCTTTCTTTCTTTCTTTCTTTCTTTCTTTCTTAGCTGTTTATTCCAGTTTCTAAAGCAAACTCTCCCTTGATAGGTACCGCTATATTTCTTTCTTTCTTTCTTTCTTTCTTTTTTCTTTCTTTCTTTCTTTCTTCCTTTCATTCTTTCTTTCTTTCTTTCTTTCTTTCTTTCTTTCTTTCTTTCTTAGCTGTTTATTCCAGTTTCTAAAGCAATCTCTCCCTTGATAGGTACCGCTATATTTGTTTGTTTCTTTCTTTTTCTTTCTTTTTCTTTCTTTCTTTCTTTCTTTCTTTCTTTCTTTCTTTCTTTCTTTCTTTCTTTAGCAGTTTATTCCAGTTTCTAACGCAATCTCTCCCTTGATAGGTACCGCTATATTTGTTTGCATCTTTCCTTACTTTTCTTTCTTTCTTTTTTCTGTCTTTCTTTCTTTCTTTCTTTTTTCTTTCTTTCTTTCTTTCTTTCTTTCTTTTTTCTTTCTTTCTTTCTTTCTTTCTTTCTTTCTTTCTTTCTTTCTTAGCTGTTTATTCCAGTTTCTAAAGCAAACTCTCCCTTGATAGGTACCGCTATATTTCTTTCTTTCTTTCTTTCTTTCTTTCTTTCTTTCTTTCTTTCTTTCTTTCTTTCTTTCTTTCTTTCTTAGCTGTTTATTCCAGTTTCTAAAGCAATCTCTCCCTTGATAGGTACCGCTATATTTGTTTGTTTGTTTCTTTCTTTTTCTTTCTTTCTTTCTTTCTTTCTTTCTTTCTTTCTTTCTTTCTTTCTTTCTTTCTTTCTTTCTTTAGCAGTTTATTCCAGTTTCTAACGCAATCTCTCCCTTGATAGGTACCGCTATATTTGTTTGCATCTTTCCTTACTTTTCTTTCTTTCTTTCTTTTTCTTTCTTTCTTTCTTTCTTCCTTTCATTCTTTCTTTCTTTCTTTCTTTCCTTTTTCTTTCTTTCTTTCTTTTTTTCTTTCTTTCTTTAACAGTTTATTCCAGTTTCTAACGCAATCTCTCCCTTGATAGGTACCGCTATATTTACTTCTATCTTTCCTTCTTTTTCTTTCTTTCTTTCTTTCTTTCTTTCTTTCTTTCTTTCTTTCTTTCTTTCTTTCTTTAACAGTTTATTCCTGTTTCTAACGCAATCTCTCTCTTGATAGGTACCGCTATATTTGTTTGCATCTTTCCTTACTTTTTCATTCTTTCTTTCCTCTTTTCTCATTTCTTCATTTCTGTCCTTCTTTCTTATTCCATATTTTCTTTCTTCCCTTTATTTATTCATTTATTTAATTATTTCGCTCTTTCTTCAATTCTCCTTATTCAATCATTATCTCAATAAATAATGTTATATTTACCTTTTCTTTCTTTCTTTTTTCTTTCGTTCTTTTTTTCCTTTCTTTCTTTCCTTTGCTGCTTCTCCTAGTTATTAATTCAGTCCTTTCCTTGGTTGGCACCGCTATATTTCCTTCTTTCTTTCTTTCTTTCTTTCTTTCTTTCTTTCTTTCATACTTTATATCTTCTTTCTTTTATTTTTTTCATTCATTTTGCACTTTCTTCATATTTCCTCTTTCAATCTTTATCTCACTAAATAATGTTATGTTTGCGTATTCTTTCTTTCTTTCTTTCTTTCTTTCATTCATTCTTTCTTTCTTTCTTTCTTTCGTTCATTCTTTCTTTCTTTCTTTCTTTTGCTGCTTCTCCCAGTTATTAATTCAATTATTTCCTTGGTTGGTACATCTTTCTTTCTTTCTTTCTCTTTCTTTCTTTCTTTCTCTTTCTTTCTTTTCTTTCTTTCTTCCTCTTTTTTCTTTATTCATGTATTTCTTTCATACTTTATATCTTCTTTCTATAATTTATTTGTTCATTTTGCATTTTCTTCAAGTCTCCTTTTTCAATCTTTGTCTCAATAAATAATGCTATATTTTCTCATTTCCTTTTCTTTCTTTCTTTCTTTCTTTCTTTTATTTATTCATTCATTTAACTCTTTCTTCAAGTCTTCTTATTCAGGTTTTATGTCCATAAACAATGCTGTATTTGCTTATTTTTGTTGTTTGTTTGTTTCTTTCTTTTTTTCCTTTTATTATTTTTTAGTACTCCCGCCATTTTCCTTAGACCATTTTTATCTTAATGAAATTCTCGCCTTCTCACTCTCTCAGTCTCTTTATAGATCCAACAATGTTTTTATTGTCATCCTTTTCTCCCTTGTTTATATTTATATATAATACGCATATATGGTTTTTATATAATTTGTGCATAAATTTCTGTACATAGAAAACGTACGAGTGCGTGTTGAGTTCAATTCTCGCTGGGTGCAGCATACATTCGACTTTGTTCCACGTCTAGGACACCCCTAGGGAATCACCATGTTTAGTGATTTACTTTTTCAAAATATCGCTATGTTTAGTGGTTTTACTTAATGTCTTCCTATTCACATTTAATGTTCACACACACACACACATACACACACACACACATACACACACAGAGGGAGAGAGAGTGAGAGAGAATATATCTCTATATTGGGAGACATTGAAATTTCTTTTATTTTGTTTTTTTTTTCTATATTATTCTTTTTTGTGAGATACTTTTTTGTTTCTTTCTTTTATAGATTTGCCGCTAGATTTCTTTTAATATTTCATTTGTTATTTATTAAGATCGCAGTCTTACTCTCTCATTTTTCTCTCTATCGATACTATTATATTTCTATTTATTTTTCTATCATTTTCTTTCCATTTACTTTATTTGTGATGGTCTATTAATTTATTGAGATTTTCAAATTCCCAATTCTTTATTTCTGTCTACAAAAAAAAAGAGTCTCTTTCTAATTCTCTTTTCTTTATTTAATTTTTCTCTTATTCGCTTTCTTTCTTTCTCTTTGAGCAATTTATTTACATTTTCCACACTGTTATTATTTCTTTCACTCTATAGATAAGTGTTTTTCTTCTTTTCTTACTCTTTTTTTTATATATTTTTCGCTCCTTATATTCTTTCTTTCTTTCTTTCTTTTTTTCTTTAACTTTCATTCTCTGTAGTAATTTTTTAGATTCCCCACACTGCTGTTCTTTCTTTCTCTCTATAAATATGTCTCATTTTTCTTTATTTATTTTCCTCTCATTCTCTTTCTTTTCCATTCATTTATTCCTTTTTTCTTTCTTTCTTTCTTTTAAGCTTTTATTCTCTTTACTAATTTATTTACATTCCCCACACCGTTATTATTTCCTTTCTCTCTATAAATGAGAAACTCTTTCATTTTTTCTCACTCTGTTTTATTCAATTTTCTCTCCTTTTTTCCTTCTTTTTACATTCTTTCTTTCTTTCTTTCTTTCTTTCTTTTGCGCTTTTATTCTCTATAGTAATTATTTACTTTCTCGACACTGTTTGTTTCATTTTCTCTATAAATATGTTTTCTTTCTTTTTACCACTTTTTCTCTTTACTTTCTCTCATTTTCTTTCATTCATTCATTCATTCATACTTTCTTTCTTTCTTTCTTTCTTTCTTTTAAAGCTTTCATTCTCTTTAGTAATTTATTTAGATTTCCCACACTGTTATTATTTATTTCTCTCTATAAATAAAACTCCGCTTCTTTCTTTTTTCTCTCACATTCTTACTTTCTTTTTTCCTTCACTCTCTTTCTTTATTTTTCCTTCACTCTCTTTCTTTCTTTTTTCCTTCACTCTCTTTCTTTCTTTTTTCTTTCACTCTCTTTCTTATGTTTTCATTCTCTCCATAGATAAAATTATACCAATTTATTTATCTTTTCCATACCGTTCATCTGCCCCTCTGTAGATAAGCCTTACTTTCTTAAGTCTTTCTTTCTCAATTTTCTTAATTTATTTTCTTTCTTCTTTTCCTTTCGTTCTTTCCACAAATACAACTCTGCTTCCATATACTTTTTTATTTATTCTTTCTTCCCTCCTCCATTTTTCTACTTTTGTTTCATTTTCTCTTTTTTCATTCTTTATTCCCTTGCAATTTAACCCTTCCCGTTTTCCCGCCCTTTCCGCCATTTTACACTGACATTTGTTATCCTTTTACAAGCCATGATTTTAAAAACTCGCCATTGAAGATGAAATTCAAAACAGCTCCAATCGAAAAAAAAAGCCTACCCTATTTCGAATTAATGCCTTAGAAATTGATTTCCATATCCCTTAATTCCTTTCGTCTGCAACAAATCGAAACTCATCAGGATCTTAAAATTACAAAAAAGAAAGGCTTGCACACATTCAGCCAATCAAATGAAAGTTAAGGAGAAAAAATCGAAATCTTTCATTGTCTTTAGATTTTATAAAATGTCTTCAACTTATTTCTCTTTATGTGTATGTCTAAGCGTAGTCAACTCTTAACCTATGTGTACACGACATGCATATGGGTTACTTTTTATTTTTTAATGTGTGTAATACGTGTGTGCATTGTGGTGCAGTGAATATCGGCTTAGAATGAGAAATCGGTGCGCAAAGTTCAAATTCCACTTGAATTCTTTGCGTTTACATACGCGGAAAAACATTTGAGAAATGTATTATCCGTATTTTCTCCCTCCAGCTATAGGTTAAATAACAGGGCAGGCTGAATCTTTTAGTCTTGATTGGTAACCAGTCTACTATGAAAATTAATGGCAAACTGCTACTAAATATTCTGCCCAGTCAGTCTTGTCTCTTCGTCAAGCGTCTATAACGTATGACACTTAACTGACTGAATACGTGTATCGTCAAGATTTTGTATATACACATATTATTCGTGTACTGTTGTCTGCATAAATTACAAATGTAGTCAAGCCTTTGCATATTAAGGGTGTACTATTTTTCTGTCAGTGCATGTAACGTCTGTAGTCGAGCCTTTGTTTATGAGTGTATTATACGTGAAATAATTTTGTCTGTATATATTTTATATGTAGTCAGTATTTTCTGAATATTCATTTATGTGTGTATATTTTTAATAATGCTTCCATTATTTTTAGCCTTTTTTATATGCAGATAATTCTCAGAAGAGGCTTGACTGCACAAGCGTGTATCATTTATGGCAATTAACAGATTAACTAACTATACAACAGGCGGAGTTACTACAGCAACAATAACTTTGTGAAAGCAGATTAATCAATGTAACATTAAAAATATAACAAAAAATTTTATAGTAAAATTGCCAACAATCCATTTTATGATCTACAAAATTTATATTTATAGCAAAATTGCCAACAATACATTTTATGATCTAAAAACTATATATCTAAACTTATTTATAAATGGAACTTTGTCTGTGTGTGTCTGTGTGTGAGTATCCGTTAACTATAGACTCCTAAACGGCTGAACCGATTTTCTTGAACATTTACACTGTTGTACTATAAGCGTCTGCAAGTGTTCTTAGCTAGGTTTTGTGTAGAGGTGCCATCGATAAATATCGAAAATCGGTAATCGAAAAAATCGGGTTATAGAAGGAGTGTTCCGATTTTAATCAAATTTGATGCACTCATAGACAAAGACATCAGAAACGTTATCCAGAAGTTTCAAGGTTGCAGTTCTTACAATAGTGCAGAAAATCGATAATATATATATATATATATATATATATATATATATATATATATATGTATATATAAAAGGCAAGATGTGTGTGTGGGTGTCTGTTTATCTGTCTATATGACCTTTATACAAATCCACAATTTTTATCCGATTCTCACCAAACTTCACACAAATATTCTTTAGGCTGAGTCTGAGCTCCGTGACCATGGATTAATTTTAAACCTTTGACTACACCTGAGCAATGCCGGGCTATACTACTAGTTTATGGTAATATTGCTAACAATCCATTTTATGTTCTACAAACTATATATTTATAGTAAAATTACCAACAATACGTTTTTTGGTCTACAAACTATATATTTATAGTAAACTTGCCAGAAATACATTTTATGATCTAAAAAGTATACATTTATAGTAAAATTGCCAACAATACATTTTATGATATAAAAACTATATATATATATGTAATAAAATATCCAAAAATGCACTTATGATCTGCAATCTATATATTCATAGTAAAATTGCCAATAATACATTTTATGATCTACAAACTATATATTTATAGTAAAATTGCCAACAATACATTTTATGATCTACAAACTATATATTTATAGTAAAATTGCCAACAATACATTTTATGATCTACGAACTATATATTCATGGTAAAATTGCCAACAATATATTTTATGATCTACAAACTATATAAATGTATATATATAGTAAAATTGCCAACAATACATTTTATGAACTACAAACTATATATTTATAGTAAAATTGCCAACAATACATTTTATGATCTACACACTATATATTTATAGTAAAATTGCCAACAATACATTTTATTATCTACAAACTATATATTTATAGTAAAATTGCCATCAATACATTTTATGATCTACAATCTATATATTTATAGTAAAATTGCCAACAATACATTGTATGATCTACAAACTACATATTTATAGTAAAATAGCCAACAATACATTTTATGATCTACAAACTATATATTTATAGTAAAATTGCCAACAATACATTTTATTATCTACAAACTATATATTTATAGTAAAATTGCCAACAATACATTTTATTACTACAAACTATATATTTATAGTAGAATTGCCAACAATACATTTTATGATCTACAAAATATATATTTATAGTAAAATTGACAACAATAAATTTTATGAGCTACAAACTATATATTTATAGTAAAATTGCCAACAATATATTTTATGATCTACAAACTATATATTTATAGTAAAATTTCCAACAATACATTTTATGATCTACAAACTATATATTTATAGTAAAATTGCCAATAATACATTTTATGATCTACAAACTATATATTTATAGTAAAATTGCCAACAATACATTTTATGATCTACAAACTATATATTTATAGTAAAATTGCCAACAATACATTTTATGATCTACAAACTTTATATTTATAGCAAAATTGCCAACAATACATTTCATGATCTACAAACTATATATTTATAGTAAAATTGCCATCAATACATTTTATGATCTACAAAATTTATATTTATAGCAAAATTGCCAACAATACATTTCATGATCTACAAACTATATATTTATAGTAAAATTGCCAACAATACATTTTATGATCTACAAAATTTATATTTATAGCAAAATTGCCAACAATACATTTTATGATCTACAAACTATATATTTATAGTAAAATGGCCAACAATACATTGTATGATCTACAAACTACATATTTATAGTAAAATAGCCAACAATACATTTTATGATCTACAAACTATATATTTATAGTAAAATTGCCAACAATACATTTTATTATCTACAAACTATATATTTATAGTAAAATTGCCAACAATACATTTTATGATCTACAAAATATATATTTATAGTAAAATTGACAACAATAAATTTTATGAACTACAAACTATATATTTATAGTAAAATTGCCAACAATATATTTTATGATCTACAAACTATATATTTATAGTAAAATTGCCAACAATACATTTTATGATCTACAAACTATATATTTATAGTAAAATTGCCAACAATACATTGTATGATCTACAAACTATATATTTATAATAAAATAGCCAACAATACATTTTATGATCTACTAACTATATATTTATAGTAAAGTTGCCAACAATATATTTTATGATCTACAAACTATATAAATATATATATTTATCGTAAAATTGCAAACACTACATTTTATGATTTACAAACTATATATTTATAGTAAAATTGCCAACAATACATTTTATGATCTACAAACTATATATTTATAGTAAAATAGCCAACAATACATTTTATGATCTACAAACAATATATTTATAGTAAAGTTGCCGACAATACATTTTATGATCAACAAACTATATATTTATATTAAAATTGCCAACAATACATTTTATGAACTACAAATTATATATTTATAGTAAAATTGCCAACAATACATTTTATGAACTACAAAATATATATTTATATTAAAACTGCCAACAATACATTTTATGATCTACAAAATATATATTTATATTAAAATTTCCAACAATACCTTTTATGATCTACAAACTATATATTTATAGTAAAATTGCCAACAATACATTGTATGATCTACAAACTACATATTTATAGTAAAATAGCCAACAATACATTTTATGATCTACTAACTATATATTTATAGTAAAGTTGCCAACAATATATTTTATGATCTACAAACTATATAAATATATATATTTATAGTAAAATTGCCAACAATACTTTTTATGATCTACAAACTATATATTTATGGTAAAATTGCCAACAATACATTTTATGATCTACAAACTATATATTTATAGTAAAATTGCCAACAATACATTTTATGATCTACAAACTATATATTTATAGTAAAATTGCCAACAATACATTTTATGATCTACAGACTATATATTTATAGTAAAGTTAATAACAATACATTTTATGATCTAAAAACTATTTATTTATAGGAAAATTTCCCACAATCCATTTTTTGATCTACAAACTAGATATTTATAGTAAAATTGCCAACATCTCATGATCTACAAACCAAATATTTATAGTAAAATTGAAAACAATATATTTTATGATTTACATAATTTTATTTATAGCAAAATTGCCATTGATCCATTTTGTGATCTACAAGCTCTATATTTATAATAAAATTGCTAACAATCCTTTGTATAATTTACAAACCATATATTCATAGTAAAATTGCCAATAATTCATTGTATGATCGACAAATATGTATTTATAGCAAAATTGCCAACAATACTTTTTATGGTCTACCAGCTCTATATTTATAATAAAATAGCCAACATTCCTTATTATGATCTACAAAATATATATTTATAACAAAATAGCCAAAAATACATTTTATGCTCTACAAACTATATATATATATATATAGTAAAATTACGAACAATCCATTTTATGATTTACAAGCTCTATATTTATACTAAAATTGTCAACAATACATTTTATGAACTACAAGCTCTATATTTATACGAAAATTACCAACAATCCTTTTTATGATCTACAAAATATATTTATAGCAAAATAGTCCACAATACATTTTATGGTCTACGAAGTATATATATATATATATATATATATATATATATATATATAGTAAAATTTCCAACAATACAATTTATGATCTACAAAATATATATTTATATTAAATTTAACAACAATACATTCTCTGATCTAAAAACTCTACACATAGAAACATAACTTTTCTGTGAAATTATAAAATTATGTACACGATATCTGCAGTTAAATACATAAAATAACGTACAACATATTCAGATATTTGTCATATAGCATAACATAAAGTGGTTGATACGCCGCTAAACATAATCAGCTTGTCAAATAGTGAAATGTAATTGTTTCATATTACTTTAATTATCTTTTTTGATACATCTTTCGCTCTTCAAGGACACTTTTGGTTTTCTATGGGTGGTCACTCTGACAAGGCTGAAAAAGGAAAATTGCCTACTGCTCTTCAAAAGGGTCTCTAATCTGTAATTGAATGGGGTAGGAAATGGGTTGGTACGATTTAATGTCTCCAAAATGAAGCTGTTTTCCTTCACTCATCAAAGAGAAACTTTTCTATCATCAAAATTGACGCAGCTAGTCTCCTAGATAATAAAACACGGCGCCCCCATGGTCTCACTCTCTGAACCGACCTCAAATGGACCGACTACATTGAATCTAGATCTGCATCTACTGCCAGGAAGATTGTCTTACTGTGTCCGGCCAGGATTTTTTTTTCTGACTATGAATCCATTTTGAACATTTATAAAGCTATTCGTCCTGTTGTCGCCAAAATGTTATGGAGTTGTTGTGGTGAATCTTCGCCCCAAAGTTGTAATGACCGGTATGGTGGAAAGTCAGACACGGAAGGTAGATTCAAAACAGTGTATTAGTATAACAAGAACATACATACAACGTAAGTGTTAGTAATTAGTAATTAGAAATAAGTATGTCCGAACGGTAGAGTTACGCTGCTTATTGCCTGAATCCTAGCTGGCTTTAACTGCGCACTTAACTACCTACTAACTTCCTGATAACTGCTGTACTTGACAGTATTTATTTACCTCCTCAGTTAAGACAAAAGGTGGCACAAGACCTTTTTAATATGGGTAATCCGGGCCATTATGTCTAATTTTCCCCAGATGAAACTCTACTCTTTGGCTGAGCCTCGACTATGTTATTACTCTTCACCCGAAGGCAGAGAGTTCGACAATGAGCAAGGCAGAAATGCTGTTCTTACTGCCTACCATAAGTCTCGCAGCTAATAAAACAAGAGGAAGAGTTCATTCCTCGTATGAGCGCATCATAACAAGTCCGTGTATTGAATACTGTTGCCATATATGGTCGTGTGTTTCAATTATTCATCTTGAAGTTATCAAGAAAATCCAAAAAAGAATCTTTAATGTAATCGATCTTGATTTGGTAGCACGCTTCGAATCACTTTCTCGCCGATTTATGTAGCTTCCTTATTTTTTCAATGAGTATTTTCCTGCCTATTAGACTGATGAGCTTTTTTACCTGGTGCCCCGACGACATGCATTTAACGACATTTACATCTACTTAGCTACGAGATTAGCATCTAGGTTCCACCATTTTACCGTAAAATTAGATAAGTATAACCGCTTCTTCTACTTTAACAGTTTATATTCGCGCACTTCACGCTTGTAGAACTCCCTTCCGTTTGTTTGCTTCCTTAACAGCTACAATCTCTAAAAGTTTAAGTGCAACATCAAATGCCATTTTCTATGTCCTTGATTCCAATGTTTCTCTTATTTCTTCGACATCCCAGGTATCTTGTTTTTTTGTTTTTTGTTTTTTTCGTTACTTGCTTTTGTTTGTCTATATTTCTGAGATGAGGTAGTATTTACAGTATTTACATTATTCAGACTATTGTCCTTAAGGACACATGGTTAGTTCCTGACTTGACTTTTAGAATTGTGAGTTCAATACCAGGCTACGGCAGTGGTGAACAAGTAACTTGCAGTGTTAGATGGATATAACTCATGCCTTCCAATCGAGGCTTTACACAAGGAATGAGGATGATGTACCCCAGTAATTGTAATAAAGGGTTCGGTTCAAAATTCTTAGCATCTGAAGAAGACCAGAATTTAGAGGTCGGATCTTCAACTGCTCCTCTTGCTGGCAGCCATACAGTCGATCATCTTGTATATGATGGTTAGTCCTTCTTTCTTGCTTTTCTTTACTGCCTAAGACTTTAAGGTTTGCCCTTTCATTCTACTGTTTCTTTCTTACCTTTTCTAGGATTTTCTGCAGTTTTTCTTCTTATGCCTGCTGTTGATAAAGAGAAGCCATCTTAAAAGTCCTAGATAGATATTAGCCGATAGATTATTTATATTTGCCTGTATGTATTTTATGTTCTTGAGAACAGGTTAAGATGCTCCTCCCTTGTTCCCTGTTTAGGATGTGGTTTCCGGCTTTCTCTTTTACAATCTTTTCACTCCTTTTACTTTTTTTTCTTTTTTTCAATTGGAGTAGATAGACTAAACTCTCGCCCAGTTCACACTCCCCCACGTCTATTGAACAGGTTAAGAGGCTCATCCCTTGTTTCCTGTTTAGGATGTGGCTTCCGGCTTTCTCTTTTCCAGTCTTCTCACTTTGTTTTTTTTTTTCAATTGGAGTAGAAAAATCTATCTATCACCCGGTTCACACTCCACCCACGTCTATTGAATAGGTTAAGAGGCTCATCCCTTGTTGCCCTGTTGAGGGTGTGGTTTCCGGCTTTCTCTTTTCAAATCTTTTCACTCATTTTACTTTTTTTTCTTTTTTTCAATTGGAGTAGATAGACTAAACTATCTCCCGGTTCACACTCCACCCACGTCTATTGAACGGGTTAAGAATTTCATCCCTTGTTCCCCTGTTTAGGATGTGGTTTCCGGCTTTCTCTTTTCTAATCTTTTCACTATTACGTAGCCCCCTGCACATCAGTGGCGTTACCGCCTTGTTTGGGGTGAGGCGATTTTAAAAAAAAGTGTCTTTCAGGTGAGTGCATTTATCTTGGCGGCTCCTCTCCGAGTGCGTTTGTGCGTTCTTTATGTATATAAGCGTTTGTGGAGAACATGTGAACTAACTTCATTGAATGGAATTGTTAATTGAATATATACTTGTACGATTTTGCATTCCCTTCAGCTGAAATACCCTTAGAAAAAGCATGAAACCAATTCTCACTCTCCTGAGCAAGAAACTGTAGCATTATCTGGGTGTTATTTCAATGAAAAGGTCAGGAAGTAAAACCCCATCAATATACCGGAAAGAGCGATAACAGCTACTGGACTTTAAAAAATCTATTTTTTTCTGAAATATTGCTTTCAGAGAAGGATTTTATAAATTTCAACAAACAGTAGCAAGAATTTCTCAGTCAATGAATGCCAAATATTTCCTTGTAGAAAAACAGCTAATTTTATCGTTACCATTGACAAACCATAGAAAATACACGGTTTCTTTCACTAACCAGCTTCTGATGTATTGTCAGTATTTGTTTGATTGCAATTTTATAGCATCCTGTCTGCATATACGTACACTTGATTACGAAAATAGAGAAGGTTTATGACCTACCTTCAGGTATTTTATTTTTTTTAAGTGAGAGATTTAATTATTGCGGACGTCTGGCTTTTGATTTTTCTCAGTAAGCCGTCGCTAGGGGACGCGACTTAAGCCTATAAATAAGCAATGATATTCCCAGTCATTCTCTTACCTCTTTTACAAACCTGCCTATAAGAAGTGCGTTTGTGGTGCAATGGATATTGGCTGGGAATGAGAAATCGGAGAGCCGAGTTCGAATTCCAGTTGAATTCGTTGCATTCACTTACGCGCAATTACCCTTCGGAAAGGTATTAATCCATCTCTTCCCTCCAGTTATGGGTTAAAAACTAGTACAGAGTGGGTTCTATAGCATTGACTGGCAACCAGTCTACCGCAGAAAGCAATGGCAAACTACTGCGGGATAATCTTCTGCCCAGTCAGTCATGTCTCTTTCAAGACATGATCGCCCAAGCGTGTATCACGTATGGCACTTAACTGACTGACTATAAGAAGTGGATGCCTAAAAGAACAAAACAAAAAAACAAAAACAAAAAAAACAATGCTCAGGGGAGCATACTACACGTCGTCTTTTTTACAACTAAGGGGGATAACTCTACATAAACCCCGTTATCCCCCTCGTAAGTAAGAGTTTAGAACCCAAAGTGTTCTATTTAACACATAGCTGGAAGCAGAAAATATGAATTAATACTTTCCCTAAGGGTATTCGTATTTCCGCGTATGTCAATGCAACAAATTCAATTAGAACTCGGCTCTCCAATTTCTCCTTCTGAGCCGACATCCACTGCACCATAACGCTCTTCCAAAATATAGTCTCACGCAGGAAAGGATGTTTACCTCCAATTAGGAAAAATTAATTTCCAATTTCTTACTTTTATCTCGTGACATTTTGTGCTCTTTCACACGCGTCTCCATTACGCCGTCCGACACAAATTTCCAACACACGAGGAGAAACTTTCTATGAAACTAGCCTATGAATATATACTTCGTCTACTGTTCCCCTATGTAATAACATCCCAAACAGGCATATACGCTGACGACACTACGGTTTACTCTCGCTTCAATCAAAACTCTGCCGAGGCTGACAAAGTTAACCTCACAGCCGAGCTTGAAAAAAACCTCCAATATGTAGCAGACTGGGATAAGAAATAGCTCGTGAATTTTAATGCTTCCAAAACGAAGCTGCTATCTATAAACCATCACAGACAATCACTCCTACCCCACATTAGCATGGATCAAGCTAGTCTCCTTGAAAGCAAAACACTGCGCCTCATCGGGTTAACCTCAAGTGGGATGACTATATGAAATCCATAACTAAATCCGCTGCTAAGAAGGTCGGTTCTCTGTGTAAGGACAGGAAGTTTTTCCCGTCTGAAACAATCCTGCACATATATATAAATCTACCTTCCGCTCGTGCATTGAATACTGCTACCATATCTGGTCGGTGCTTCTGTTATCTACCTAGAGGTTCTTGACGAAACCACACGAAGAGCCTGTAACGTGATCGATCTCGACTTATCAACTCAGATACAGTCACTTTCTTACCGGCGCAGTGTGGTTTCCCTGCATCTCTTCTACAAGTATTTTCACAGCTTCTGCTCCGATGAACTTAGCTCACTTATCTACGAATTTACTCGAGCAACAAGATTAGCAACTGGACCCCACCATTTACTGTGCAACCAATAAGATGTAAACGCTGATTCTACTTCAACAGCTTATTCTCTGGCATTTCCCGCCTGTGAAATTACTTTCCGTTTACTTGCTTCCCCGAGAGCTACAATGTCCAGGAGTTTCACTAACTTGCATCCTCTCATCTCATTTCTTCAGTATTCTCATCCTTCTCTTACCCGCTTCCTGGCACACTTGTACACTCGTCTGGAAACCCTGCACAACAGTATCAGTATAATGCCTTGCTTGGGGAGATACGATTATTTTTTTTAAAATGTAATAATTTAGTTAATACATTCATTGTTGTCTGTTTTATATGTGTTTTGCGTTACGCATTTATTAGACGGACTCACATTCGATTCTGCAATGAGTGTTACAGAAAATATAATATAAATAGACACTTTTTTTCTAAGTAATCACAAGCATTCCCGCAACAAAAGGGCAAAACAAATACTAAATTATTAAAAAGGGTTAACAAAAGTTCCTAAGTCAATATTGGATAATTTCCTTACAGCATAAACCCATCCACACGCACTAAAATAATCTGTACCAAATTGTATCAGTCTGTCAGTTAAGTGCCATAAGTGATACATACGTGGGTGATCATGTCTTAAAATAGACGTAACTGATTGAGCAAAAGGTTTTTCTGTAGTAGTTGGTCATTACTTCCTCCAGTAGACTGGTTACAGAATCTAATCTGTCCCTCTATTTAACTAAAAGCTGGAAGAATGAGACGGATTAATACCTTTCCCAAGAGTATTTTCGTGTAAGTGAATGCAACGAATTGAACTGGAACTCGAACTTGGCTCTCCTATTTCTTGTTCCGAGGCCATATCCATTGCACCACAAACAAAATGAGTATGGATTCCAAAAAATTCAGATTTTCTTTTACAAATACTAAATTTCATAATAAAATTATTACCACCCAAACAACACTGAAAACTTTCCGTTTTATTTAAAAGTAAAAAATATTATGCGAATATATATATATAACGTAGAATACTTGGTATTTAAGTCAGGTAAATTCCTACAGAGACGAACTCAAAAGAACTAAATGTTAAATTTATTTATTCAATTTACAAGAGTAATATAATTATAATTTAGAAATTTTTTGGATATTCTATAATTCATGGGTAATACGTATTTCGCCGCTGATTTATATATTCTTAATTTGTAAACGAGTTATAAGGCGACCTGTTTTTCGACCATGTGGTGTCTTCAGGCAATTTGCAAAGGCGACCTGTTTTTCTACCATGTGGTGTCTTCAGGCAATTTGCAAAGGCGACCTGTTTTTCTACCATGTGGTGTCTTCAGGCAATTTGCAAAGGCGACCTGTTTTTCTACCATGTGGTGTCTTCAGGCAATTTGCAAAGGCGACCTGTTTTTCTACCATGTGGTGTCTTCACGCAATTTGCAAAGGCGACCTGTTTTTCTACCATGTGGTGTCTTCAGGCAATTTGCAATAACTCATTTTACAGTTAACCGTATTTTTTAAGAACGTTCACGTAACGGTCGCGTAATAACTCGTTTACAAATGAAGAGTATTCAAACGTTTTACAATATAATTGTATTGAACACTTTTTAATACAAATGTTCACTGGTCTAATTTTATTATGACCAAAAAACAAGTAATTAAACAATCAATCAATCAATCAATCAATATATATATATATATATATATATTGATCGATTAATTACTTAGTTACTTATATATATATATATATATATATATATATATATATATATATATACATGGTAAGCTACTGCGGGAAATTTTTCTGCCAAGTCAGGTGCTTTTAAGACATGATTGCCCAGGTGTGTATCACGTATGGCACTTTACTGAATGATTGTGGTGCGGTGGATATCGGATCTGTATGAGAAATCAGAGAGCTGAGTTCGAATTCCAATGAAATTTGTTGCATTCATCTGTAGCGGAACTCGGGATCCTGAATGGTCATCAAATCGCAAAATTCAAAATACGTCAGAGAAACGTTTTTTGTACAGGTGAAGAAAAAATAATCATTCTGGGAGCCAAACCACGTGACTGGATTCAATATTTAAGGATGGTCTCTAACTCGTCACAGTCAGAGAGATGGAAGCAGCGAGAAAGCGACCCGGACATTGTCCTCTTTCTCTTTCTCTTTTTCCTTATCTATTTCAAAAATACTACTAGAACATTTTGTACGAACTCTACCCTTAACCCCGTAATATTTCTAATTGAATATTAACTCCTACAACTTATGTTATTCTTTCCTCTTAATAAATTTCTATTTTAAAATTCAAAGTGTATATTTTATGATTCCACATTTCTGCACTAATTCTACATATTGAATATTGCTGCCATATCTGGTCGGGTGCCCCTGCTGCTCTCCTTGGGCTTCTTGACAAAATACAAAGGACGATCTGTAACGTGGTTGATGCTGACTTGGCAGACCGGCTGCAACCACTCTCTGACCGGCGTGATGTGGCTTCCCTGTGCCTCTTCTACAAGTATTTTCATGGCTTCTGCTCCGATGAGCTTAGATCACTGGTGCCGCCTAAGCATGAATTTACACGAGATACTAGATTAGCAACTAGGTCCCACCCCTTTACAGTTAAACAAATAAGATGTAACCGTAAATTCTACTCCAATAGTTTCTTTTCTCGCTCTTCCCGCCTGTGGAACTCCCTTCCACAAGTCTGCTTTCCCGACAGCTACAATCTCCAGGTGTTTAAATGTAGGGTCAATAGACACCTCCTATCACACTAACTCCCAATTATTCACAGAACACTCTCATTGACCCAGCCCTCATTCTCGGTATCCCTACCCGCCTATCACCCACCCTCTGACATTTCCTGTATTTTCTCTCTATCATTTTATTACACTCACGCCTTTAACACACAAGCACTATGCCATTAACCCGCTATCTCTTTCCATATATATATATATATATATATATATATATATATATACTACCAGCCATAATTATTAGGCCACCCCAGTATTTTTTAAAAATTGATGTATTTCATACTAATTGAAGTTCCTGGGACATGCAATGAGGAAGGAGACATAGGATAACCTGATAATTACAGGCCAGATAGAAGGAAAAAGAGACAGAAGAAGGCAGCGGATAACATATTTGCAGGGCCTGATTAGGTGGATGACGGAACGGGTGTTGCGAGGTGTCACAGGAGCAAGCATACTAAGAGCTACCAGGGATAGGGAGACGTGGAGAACCATGATCATCTACGTCCTGAAGGTAGGAGGCACATAGATGAAGAAGAATAATTGTCAATGAAAATAGGATAGTTCTTTTGTTAATACTGCACAATAAAATGTGCATCAAATGTAGTTGTAAATATTTAATAATTACCTAAATTGCAGTTCCACCAATGAAAGAACGAATAAAATTTACGGTGATTCGGACGAGTTCATCTTTGTCTCTATGACTTGTAAAATTTTTGAAGTAATGATAACAAAAGAACCATTCTTTTTTTTTATTTAGAATTATCCAATTAAAAATAGTATGAAATACACTGTTCTTTTAAAAAACTGGGGTGGCCTAATAATTATGTCCGGTAGTATATATATATATATATATATATATATATATATATATATATATATATATATATATTCAAATATATTCCGTCATTTAGCACAACACGGCTATCAACGCACACTTCTGATAAAAACGCTTGTTGATAACACGTACATACTTAAACAAGAAAATAATAAACAGAAACTAAAAATCCTCGAAGCAATCTACATTAAACAATTTAAACCTGGTTTGAATACAATCAATTTTGTCACTGTCTTCGGCCATCCGCCACGGTAAAGATGGACTTATATTTTCAATTCATTTCTCTTTATTGTTAATAGCTTAAATGTTCTATGTTTACTGTGTGTTAATATTTACTCTTTGATAATGGCTTATGTGAGCCGAAAGCTTAGACCTGATAAAAAAAAAATCAACAATTACTGTGATTTTTTGTTGTCCTTCAACGATATCACCATTAAGTATATCAGACGGTATGAACGGATCCTACACAAAATTAATAGACAAAACTTGTCTCTATTATTCAATGAAACCTGCATTAATATATATATATATATATATATATATATATGTATGTATGTATGTATGTATGTATGTATGTATGTATGTAAGAAGAGAGAGGAAGAATTTTCAAATCTTGCATCGACCAGTATATATGAATTCTATGTTCAGAAAAGGGAATCTTGTCAAAGTTCGGAACCCGTTTAAATTGCGCGTAAACAATTAAGGTAAGTGAGGGGAAATGGTAAATAAATAATCACCTGATCGATCAATTAATTAAGGAATTGATTAATTGAATGAAGTGATTAACTCTTTCCGGATGGAAAGTGATTTGCAGGTTGCCTTGATGATTTAAGAGAGGAAAAATGACGGATCAGATTGTTAATGTGATTATTTTAGTTGCCTTCGGTTATTAGAATTATCATTCAATTGGAAGATATATATGCCCTGGCGTGTGATTCCCCTCACCTTTTTAGTTATCTATCTATCTATCTATCTATCTATCTATCTATCTATCTATCTACTGTTCTATTTATTTATCTCTTTCTCATATATATATATATATATATATATATATATATATATAAACGGAATTTCCGTAACATATTTACATTTGTTTTACATTTTACATTACGATACATTTCAGAGCCGAGATGGTGATTACGATGAATTCGAAAATTGTGTTGGAGGCTTAACTTGACTTCGTTTAGACTGATGTCATTCGAGAGGTCTACGACGCGCCTGATCATATGGTGGCATCCTCTATGTGGATTGGGGTCGCAGGTTCTAATCCTGCCGAATGACACACATTTTCGTAACAAAAATTTATCGTAAATAATCAGGCCGGTAGAAATAAATATATAATACTGTTTGATCATAAAACAAAATATCTACTTAAAAAACGAGTATCGATAAAAAAAAAAATGTTCAAAGAAATCATTTCAAATATGCATGTATGTATGTATGTATGTATGTACATATGAAGAGAGAAGAACAATTATTGCATCTTGCAACGGCCAGTATATATGAAATATATGTTCAGAAAAGGAAATATTGTCAATGTTCGAAACCCGTTTAAACGGCGGGTAAACAATTATGTATGTATGTATGTATGTATGTATGTATGTATGTATGTATGAAGAGAGAACAACAATTATTCCATCTCGCAACGGCCAGTATATATGAAATATATGCTCAGAAATGGAAATCTTGTCAAAATTCTAAACCCGTTTAAATTGCCGGTAAACAATAAAGGTAAATAAAGGGAAAATGGTAAATAAATAATCACCTGATGGATCTTAAAATTGTGAAGATCTGTCAGTTACGCTACCATAATTTCAAACTTTTGATATTGTCAGGCGTTTTAGATTCACTGATTTCTTAATGCTTCATTTTTTAACGCTCAACAAAAAATTTTAAATAAGAGAAGTGTGAGTAAATGAATTTTGTTTAACGGTATATTAACCTCTGTGAGTCATTTAATACTAAAAAGGTGAGGGTTGTAAAGTATTTTTTTTTAATGTTCTGTTATAGTGAGAATGTTAATTTAGTCAGATTTTAACAAACATTTTGTTTTTAAGCTTTTTTTTTATTTTAGAAAACTGAAAATGAATTCTAGTTTTGTATTCAAAAAAGTTTTGCTGAGAATTTTATCCTTCAAAAACGTATTATAGTAATAATTATTTATTTTTCAAAAATGCAATGTTTTTTTTATAAAAGTCAATTTTTATGTATATATTTCTATAAAAGTCTATTTTTATTCTTTCATAGTGTTTCGACGCCACTTTGGGGGTTAACTATTTGTTCATAGCTGGGACCCTAACAGGTGCTACCACTCCGGGTCAGGGTTTACCTGGGAACAACAACAATTAAGAGGTGGTTCCATGCACCTCACAACTTCCCAATCAGAGGCCTTGCTGCCGGATGCAGTTTACCGTCATACCCAGGACCAAATAAGAGAAGAAGTAAGTCAAGAGTAGCCAAATATTATTGAAAGGGGAATATATATTTTATACATACATTCATCTGTGTTTCTAGGAAAACAAATATAAACTTTCTAATGTTTATACATCCGTACATAATTTCAGAGTTTTCAATTAGTAATTTTTTTTTTGTTATGGAAATGTTATTATAATTACTTTTTCTTTTTGGCACAATATTTGCAGACATCACAATTGCCGTAGCGTTTTGCTTTTCTCAATAAACTACAGCTTACATAAAGATTTTTTTTTCTTTTAATTTTCACTCATAGTTGGCTTGTTTGATACAATTCCCAAGTATTTCTAGCGGAAATGAGGATTTGTGGGTATATCATCGATTTTTTTAAGTTACTTCAGTACAGAACAATTGCTTTTTGAATCAGTAAAACGTTTAAGAAATTAAGACACTTTCAAGGTATGGAAAATATCTGCAGCCTCCCGCATGGTATTTTCACAAGTATTGGTAGACTTTTTGAAAAGAGACATCAGTTGGAAAGGTGAGAATTTTTTGTTTTCTTCAGGCTAGTCGCTGGATGTGCTGTGGATATCAACTCGGAACGACAAATCGGGGAGCCGAGTTCGAATTCCAGTTGAATTCCTTGCATTCACTTACGCACAAATACCTTTAGGAAAGGTATTAATCCATCTCTTCCCTCCAGTTATGGGTTAAATAATATGACAGATTGGGTTCTATAGCCTTGGCTGGCAACCAGTCTACTGCAGAAAGCAATGGCAACCTACTGCAGGACAATCTTCTTCCCAGTCATGGCTCTTTCAAGACGTGATCGTCCAGAGCGTGTATCACGTATGGCACTTAACAGACTGATTGAATATAATAGTTGGAAACATGATTAAGGCTTCTACTTGGCATAAAGTGGGGGTCGGTTTTCTATTTTTATAAAGTAATAAACTGATCCCCCACTAATTCCTGCTTAATAATATAATACATCTCTTCACCTTCTAGATATGAGTCAAATAACAGGAGAGATTGTGTTCTATAGACTTGGCTGGCAATCAGTTTACCGCTGAAAGCAATGGCAGCTTACTGCGGGATAATCTTCTGCCCAGTCAGTCATGTCTCTTTCGAGACATGATCACTCAAAGCGTGTATCACGTAATGGCACTTAACTGACTGACTGAATATAATAGTTGGAAAAATGATTAAGGCATCTATTGGTATAAAGTAGGTGACCGGTTTTCTATTGTTATGAAGTAATAAACAGATCCCCCACTAATTACCACTCCTGTGAATGGGCTATAAAAACAGCCTTATCAGCATGCATTAAATCAGGCACTCAGATTTCTTGGATTTAGTTCTAATCCTGCTGAGATTGAACACTCTTCTTGATATTCTAAATTTCAAAAAGACTCATGCTTCACAATCCTCTAAGGCAAGAGATAAGACCATAGCAAAATAGATTGAAAAAGACATTGCTGTAAGAATGTCACCTTTCTTTAACGATTAGATTCTATAAACTTACTTGGCAACCATTCTACCGCAGAGAATAATGACAACCTAATGCAAGAAAACCTTCATCCAAGTCAGTAGTGTCTCTTTTGGGACATTGGTGCCCAAGAATGTATCACGGATGGCACTAAACTGACTGACGGAAAGACCCTCAGAGGACAAAAACTGTCGGCTAAGAAAAGTCTCTTATTATTTTTATTCATACTGTACTTTTACACACATATTCTACATTAAATTTTAGACACCCAAACACACACACACACACACACACACACACACACACATACACTGATAAATATATATATACATAAATTATAAATGATTTTAGATTATTACAATGGGTAATACATATTTCACCGCGTCCTGATGTTATTATCTCTGCTCGTCAGACACAAATGCTGACGAGCAGCGATAATAACATCAGGACGCGGTGAAATATGTATTACCCAGTGTAATAATCTAAAATCCTTTATAAATTATATTACTCTGTTAAATTAAATAAATGAATTTAACATTGGGTTCTCTTGGGTTCGTTTCTATCGGAATTTATCTGGATAGTATACCAAGTGTGCTATGTTATATATATATATATATATATATATATATATATATATATATATATATATATATTTCCCCCAAGATTCTTATATTTAAGTAAGCAAGTAGAAAAACTTACGTTATTGGCTTTTGTCTTAAGCGTTTTCGGCCATTCTTTTTTGATTTTTAGAGTAAGAACTCAAGAATAAAAATCCGGAGGTTGTATCATTTATTTATTTTTAAAAATGCCCGAAACAAAGTAGAATAATACATCATTAATATATCATAGTTGTTGAATGGTTAATAAACATTTTCTGACGAAAGGCAATTCATAGTATCGAAATATGAAAACTTTTTCCTAGTGATGTAAAATATTCACTGCAATCAAAGCTGAATGTGAGTTGTTGGATATGAGATGACTATGCATATCAATATGTAGCTGTTTCATTTAGTTGACAAAAACGCGATGTCAACTGATTGCTTTAATAGCTCGACCGTCCAGATTAAATTTGTGATCAGGTCCTTATGACATTTCATCATTCTTAGAAGAATTATTATCACAGTGTGGGCTAATTTATAGGGAAAATTAGAAAGTAGAAGAGAAATAATATAAAAGAAATCTCCTGTTTATGTATCTTAAACCAACATCAAAATTAAAATAGTTTGTGCGATGGGCAGTCGTACCAATGTAAATATAAGTTTAGACCGATTAAGTACTAAAGGACAGTGTCTCAATATAAATTAACTTTCTTTAGCTCAACTTTTCATTGCTTTTATTCTTAACTAGCAGTATAGCCCGGCGTTGCCCGGGTGTAATAAAATCTTTAAAACTAATCCATGGTCCTGGAGCTCAGACTCTTTGGACGTTGGCACGAAAGACTAAAAAGCAATAGTTGTTTCCAGTTAAACCGAAACCGTAGACTTAAAGAAAAATGAATGGATATAAGTCAAGTTTTGATTTCCTGGTATCGATATCAAATTAGTTTTTTTCGTCGTAAACTGAATTTTGAGGGGCTAAATAAGTTCTCTGAATAAATGGTATCATGGCTGAGACGAAGAATTACACTTATAGCTATTTAATACCAAAGCCGAAGCAAAAACTAAAATAAAAGGGCTGATAAACAGACACACACATATATATATATTATCGATTTTCTGCACTATTTTAAGAACTGCAACCTTGAAACTTCTGAATATCGTTTCTTATGTCTTTTTCTATGAGTGTATCAAATTTGATTAAAATCGGACCACTCCTTCTATAACCCGATTTTTTATTATTAATCTTCGATATTTATCGGGAGTACCACAACACAAAACCAATCTAAGAACACTCGCAGACGCTTATAGTACAACTGTGTAAATTTTCAAAAAAACCGGTTCCGCCGTTTTGGAGTTTATAAGTAACGGACACAAAGTTCCATTTATAAATATGTTTAGATTAATTATTTTGTTCATTTCTGCTGTTTCTAGATATTGAACTCGCAACTCCTTGAATCTTATCATTTTATTTCAGCAACTTTTTTATCCACTGACCCATGTGTTCTTGAACTGTGGGATAGGAAATTAAGAATTAAAATCCAATGACATTCTTACCAAACAAACGCTTATACATACGTACGTACGCATAAACACTTTCCAGCAAATTACTACTACGAACATTTCTTCATCTCTTGATATCCTTAACTCATTACTTGTTTCTTATTGAACATTTTTACTACCACCTGTTCTTGTTATTCAATTTCTAAAGGACAGTGTCTCAATATATATTAGCATTCTTTAGCTCAACTCTCCATTTTTTATTCTTTTTTTTAACAAACATTTCTTCAAGTCTGGATACCCTTATCTCATTACTTGTTTCTTATTGAACTTTTTACTACCACCTGTTCTTTTTATTCTATTTCTAAAGGACAGTGTCTCAATATAAATTAGCATTCTTTAGCTCAACTCACCATTTTTTATTCTTTTTTTAAGAAATATTTCTTCAAGTCTTGATATCCTTAACTCATTACTTGTTTCTCATTAAACTTTTTAATTACCACATGTTCTTGTTATTCAATTTCTAAAGGACAGTGTCTCAATATATATTAGCATTCTTTAGCTCAACTCTCCATTTTTTATTCTTTTTTTTAACAAACATTTCTTCAAGTCTGGATACCCTTATCTCATTACTTGTTTCTTATTGAACTTTTTACTACCACCTGTTCTTTTTATTCTATTTCTAAAGGACAGTGTCTCAATATAAATTAGCATTCTTTAGCTCAACTCACCATTTTTTATTCTTTTTTTAAGAAATATTTCTTCAAGTCTTGATATCCTTAACTCATTACTTGTTTCTCATTAAACTTTTTAATTACCACATGTTCTTGTTATTCAATTTCTAAAGGACAGTGTCTCAATATATATTAGCATTCTTTAGCTCAACTCTCCATTTTTTATTCTTTTTTTTAACAAACATTTCTTCAAGTCTGGATACCCTTATCTCATTACTTGTTTCTTATTGAACTTTTTACTACCACCTGTTCTTTTTATTCTATTTCTAAAGGACAGTGTCTCAATATAAATTAGCATTCTTTAGCTCAACTCACCATTTTTTATTCTTTTTTTAAGAAATATTTCTTCAAGTCTTGATATCCTTAACTCATTACTTGTTTCTCATTAAACTTTTTAATTACCACATGTTCTTGTTATTCAATTTCTAAAGGACAGTGTCTCAATATATATTAGCATTCTTTAGCTCAACTCTCCATTTTTTATTCTTTTTTTTAACAAACATTTCTTCAAGTCTGGATACCCTTATCTCATTACTTGTTTCTTATTGAACTTTTTACTACCACCTGTTCTTTTTATTCTATTTCTAAAGGACAGTGTCTCAATATAAATTAGCATTCTTTAGCTCAACTCACCATTTTTTATTCTTTTTTTAAGAAATATTTCTTCAAGTCTTGATATCCTTAACTCATTACTTGTTTCTCATTAAACTTTTTAATTACCACATGTTCTTGTTATTCAATTTCTAAAGGACAGTGTCTCAATATATATTAGCATTCTTTAGCTCAACTCTCCATTTTTTATTCTTTTTTTAAGAAATATTTCTTCAAGTCTTGATATCCTTAACTCATTACTTGTTTCTCATTAAACTTTTTAATTACCACATGTTCTTGTTATTCAATTTCTAAAGGACAGTGTCTCAATATATATTAGCATTCTTTAGCTCAACTCTCCATTTTTTATTCTTTTTTTTAACAAACATTTCTTCAAGTCTGGATACCCTTATCTCATTACTTGTTTCTTATTGAACTTTTTACTACCACCTGTTCTTTTTATTCTATTTCTAAAGGACAGTGTCTCAATATAAATTAGCATTCTTTAGCTCAACTCACCATTTTTTATTCTTTTTTTAAGAAATATTTCTTCAAGTCTTGATATCCTTAACTCATTACTTGTTTCTCATTAAACTTTTTAATTACCACATGTTCTTGTTATTCAATTTCTAAAGGACAGTGTCTCAATATATATTAGCATTCTTTAGCTCAACTCTCCATTTTTTATTCTTTTTTTTAACAAACATTTCTTCAAGTCTGGATACCCTTATCTCATTACTTGTTTCTTATTGAACTTTTTACTACCACCTGTTCTTTTTATTCTATTTCTAAAGGACAGTGTCTCAATATAAATTAGCATTCTTTAGCTCAACTCACCATTTTTTATTCTTTTTTAAGAAATATTTCTTCAAGTCTTGATATCCTTAACTCATTACTTGTTTCTTATTGAACTTTTTTACTACCACCTGTTCTTTTTATTCTATTTCTAAAGGACAGTGTCTCAATATAAATTAGCATTCTTTAGCTCAACTCACCATTTTTTATTCTTTTTTTAAGAAATATTTCTTCAAGTCTGGATATCCTTAACTCATTACTTGTTTCTCATTAAACTTTTTAATTACCACATGTTCTTGTTATTCAATTTCTAAAGGACAGTGTCTCAATATATATTAGCATTCTTTAGCTCAACTCTCCATTTTTTATTCTTTTTTTTAACAAACATTTCTTCAAGTCTTGATATCCTTAACTCATTACTTGTTTCTTATTGAACTTTTTACTACCACCTGTTCTTTTTATTCTATTTCTAAAGGACAGTGTCTCAATATAAATTAGCATTCTTTAGCTCAACTCACCATTTTTTATTCTTTTTTTAAGAAATATTTCTTCAAGACTTGATATCCTTAACTCATTACTTGTTTCTTATTGAACTTTTTTACTACCACCTGTTCTTTTTATTCTATTTCTAAAGGACAGTGTCTCAATATAAATTAGCATTCTTTAGCTCAACTCACCATTTTTTATTCTTTTTTTAAGAAATATTTCTTCAAGTCTTGATATCCTTAACTCATTACTTGTTTCTTATTGAACTTTTTTACTACCACCTGTTCTTTTTATTCTATTTCTAAAGGACAGTGTCTCAATATAAATTAGCATTCTTTAGCTCAACTCACCATTTTTTATTCTTTTTTTAAGAAATATTTCTTCAAGTCTGGATATCCTTAACTCATTACTTGTTTCTCATTAAACTTTTTAATTACCACATGTTCTTGTTATTCAATTTCTAAAGGACAGTGTCTCAATATATATTAGCATTCTTTAGCTCAACTCTCCATTTTTTATTCTTTTTTTTAACAAACATTTCTTAAGTCTTGATATCCTTAACTCATTACTTGTTTCTTATTGAACTTTTTACTACCACCTGTTCTTTTTATTCTATTTCTAAAGGACAGTGTCTCAATATAAATTAGCATTCTTTAGCTCAACTCACCATTTTTTATTCTTTTTTTAAGAAATATTTCTTCAAGTCTTGATATCCTTAACTCATTACTTGTTTCTCATTAAACTTTTTAATTACCACATGTTCTTGTTATTCAATTTCTAAAGGACAGTGTCTCAATATATATTAGCATTCTTTAGCTCAACTCTCCATTTTTTATTCTTTTTTTAAGAAATATTTCTTCAAGTCTTGATATCCTTAACTCATTACTTGTTTCTCATTAAACATTTTAATTACCACATGTTCTTGTTATTCAATTTCTAAAGGACAGTGTCTCAATATATATTAGCATTCTTTAGCTCAACTCTCCATTTTTTATTCTTTTTTTTAACAAACATTTCTTCAAGTCTGGATACCCTTATCTCATTACTTGTTTCTTATTGAACTTTTTACTACCACCTGTTCTTTTTATTCTATTTCTAAAGGACAGTGTCTCAATATAAATTAGCATTCTTTAGCTCAACTCACCATTTTTTATTCTTTTTTTAACAAACATTTCTTCAAGTCTTGATATCCTTAACTCATTACTTGTTTCTTATTGAACTTTTTAATTACCACATGTTCTTGTTATTCAATTTCTAAAGGACAGTGTCTCAATATAAATTAGCATTCTTTAGCTCAACTCTCCATTTTTTATTCTTTTTTTAAGAAATATTTCTTCAAGTCTTGATATCCTTAACTCATTACTTGTTTCTCATTAAACTTTTTAATTACCACATGTTCTTGTTATTCAATTTCTAAAGGACAGTGTCTCAATATATATTAGCATTCTTTAGCTCAACTCTCCATTTTTTATTCTTTTTTTTAACAAACATTTCTTCAAGTCTGGATACCCTTATCTCATTACTTGTTTCTTATTGAACTTTTTACTACCACCTGTTCTTTTTATTCTATTTCTAAAGGACAGTGTCTCAATATAAATTAGCATTCTTTAGCTCAACTCACCATTTTTTATTCTTTTTTTAACAAACATTTCTTCAAGTCTTGATATCCTTAACTCATTACTTGTTTCTTATTGAACTTTTTAATTACCACATGTTCTTGTTATTCAATTTCTAAAGGACAGTGTCTCAATATAAATTAGCATTCTTTAGCTCAACTCTCCATTTTTTATTCTTTTTTTAAGAAATATTTCTTCAAGTCTTGATATCCTTAACTCATTACTTGTTTCTCATTAAACTTTTTAATTACCACATGTTCTTGTTATTCAATTTCTAAAGGACAGTGTCTCAATATATATTAGCATTCTTTAGCTCAACTCTCCATTTTTTATTCTTTTTTTTAACAAACATTTCTTCAAGTCTTGATCTCCTAAACTCATTACTTGTTTCTTATTGAACTTTTTACTACCACCTGTTCTTTTTATTCTATTTCTAAAGGACAGTGTCTCAATATAAATTAGCATTCTTTAGCTCAACTCACCATTTTTTATTCTTTTTTTAAGAAATATTTCTTCAAGTCTTGATATCCTTAACTCATTACTTGTTTCTTATTGAACTTTTTAATTACCACATGTTCTTGTTATTCAATTTCTAAAGGACAGTGTCTCAATATATATTAGCATTCTTTAGCTCAACTCACCATTTTTTATTCTTTTTTTAACAAACATTTCTTCAAGTCTGGATACCCTTATCTCATTACTTGTTTCTTATTGAACTTTTTACTACCACCTGTTCTTTTTATTCTATTTCTAAAGGACAGTGTCTCAATATAAATTAGCATTCTTTAGCTCAACTCTCCATTTTTTATTCTTTTTTTAAGAAATATTTCTTCAAGTCTTGATATCCTTAACTCATTACTTGTTTCTCATTAAACTTTTTAATTACCACCTGTTCTTTTTATTCTATTTCTAAAGGACAGTGTCTCAATATATATTAGCATTCTTTAGCTCAACTCTCCATTTTTTATTCTTTTTTTTAACAAACATTTCTTCAAGTCTGGATACCCTTATCTCATTACTTGTTTCTTATTGAACTTTTTACTACCACCTGTTCTTTTTATTCTATTTCTAAAGGACAGTGTCTCAATATAAATTAGCATTCTTTAGCTCAACTCTCCATTTTTTATTCTTTTTTTAAGAAATATTTCTTCAAGTCTTGATATCCTTAACTCATTACTTGTTTCTCATTAAACTTTTTAATTACCACCTGTCCTTTTTATTCTATTTCTAAAGGACAGTGTCTCAATATATATTAGCATTCTTTAGCTCAACTCTCCATTTTTTATTCTTTATTTTAACAAACATTTCTTCAAGTCTGGATACCCTTATCTCATTACTTGTTTCTTATTGAACTTTTTACTACCACCTGTTCTTTTTATTCTATTTCTAAAGGACAGTCTCTCAATATATATTAGCATTCTTTAGCTCAACTCTCCATTTTTTATTCTTTTTTTAAGAAATATTTCTTCAAGTCTTGATATCCTTAACTCATTACTTGTTTCTCATTAAACTTTTTAATTACCACATGTTCTTGTTATTCAATTTCTAAAGGACAGTGTCTCAATATATATTAGCATTCTTTAGCTCAACTCACCATTTTTTATTCTTTTTTTAACAAACATTTCTTCAAGTCTGGATACCCTTATCTCATTACTTGTTTCTTATTGAACTTTTTACTACCACCTGTTCTTTTTATTCTATTTCTAAAGGACAGTGTCTCAATATAAATTAGCATTCTTTAGCTCAACTCTCCATTTTTTATTCTTTTTTTAAGAAATATTTCTTCAAGTCTTGATATCCTTAACTCATTACTTGTTTCTCATTAAACTTTTTAATTACCACCTGTTCTTTTTATTCTATTTCTAAAGGACAGTGTCTCAATATATATTAGCATTCTTTAGCTCAACTCTCCATTTTTTATTCTTTTTTTTAACAAACATTTCTTCAAGTCTGGATACCCTTATCTCATTACTTGTTTCTTATTGAACTTTTTACTACCACCTGTTCTTTTTATTCTATTTCTAAAGGACAGTGTCTCAATATAAATTAGCATTCTTTAGCTCAACTCTCCATTTTTTATTCTTTTTTTAAGAAATATTTCTTCAAGTCTTGATATCCTTAACTCATTACTTGTTTCTCATTAAACTTTTTAATTACCACCTGTTTTTTTTATTCTATTTCTAAAGGACAGTGTCTCAATATATATTAGCATTCTTTAGCTCAACTCTCCATTTTTTATTCTTTTTTTTAACAAACATTTCTTCAAGTCTGGATACCCTTATCTCATTACTTGTTTCTTATTGAACTTTTTACTACCACCTGTTCTTTTTATTCTATTTCTAAAGGACAGTGTCTCAATATATATTAGCATTCTTTAGCTCAACTCTCCATTTTTTATTCTTTTTTTAAGAAATATTTCTTCAAGTCTTGATATCCTTAACTCATTACTTGTTTCTCATTAAACTTTTTAATTACCACATGTTCTTGTTATTTAATTTCTAAAGGACAGTGTCTCAATATATATTAGCATTCTTTAGCTCAACTCTCCATTTTTTATTCTTTTTTTAAGAAATATTTCTTCAAGTCTTGATATCCTTAACTCATTACTTGTTTCTCATTAAACTTTTTAATTACCACATGTTCTTGTTATTCAATTTCTAAAGGACAGTGTCTCAATATATATTAGCATTCTTTAGCTCAACTCTCCATTTTTTATTCTTTTTTTTAACAAACATTTCTTCAAGTCTGGATACCCTTATCTCATTACTTGTTTCTTATTGAACTTTTTACTACCACCTGTTCTTTTTATTCTATTTCTAAAGGACAGTGTCTCAATATAAATTAGCATTCTTTAGCTCAACTCACCATTTTTTATTCTTTTTTTAACAAACATTTCTTCAAGTCTTGATATCCTTAACTCATTACTTGTTTCTTATTGAACTTTTTAATTACCACATGTTCTTGTTATTCAATTTCTAAAGGACAGTGTCTCAATATAAATTAGCATTCTTTAGCTCAACTCTCCATTTTTTATTCTTTTTTTAAGAAATATTTCTTCAAGTCTTGATATCCTTAACTCATTACTTGTTTCTCATTAAACTTTTTAATTACCACATGTTCTTGTTATTCAATTTCTAAAGGACAGTGTCTCAATATATATTAGCATTCTTTAGCTCAACTCTCCATTTTTTATTCTTTTTTTTAACAAACATTTCTTCAAGTCTGGATACCCTTATCTCATTACTTGTTTCTTATTGAACTTTTTACTACCACCTGTTCTTTTTATTCTATTTCTAAAGGACAGTGTCTCAATATAAATTAGCATTCTTTAGCTCAACTCACCATTTGTTATTCTTTTTTTAACAAACATTTCTTCAAGTCTTGATATCCTTAACTCATTACTTGTTTCTTATTGAACTTTTTAATTACCACATGTACTTGTTATTCAATTTCTAAAGGACAGTGTCTCAATATAAATTAGCATTCTTTAGCTCAACTCTCCATTTTTTATTCTTTTTTTAAGAAATATTTCTTCAAGTCTTGATATCCTTAACTCATTACTTGTTTCTCATTAAACTTTTTAATTACCACATGTTCTTGTTATTCAATTTCTAAAGGACAGTGTCTCAATATATATTAGCATTCTTTAGCTCAACTCTCCATTTTTTATTCTTTTTTTTAACAAACATTTCTTCAAGTCTTGATATCCTTAACTCATTACTTGTTTCTTATTGAACTTTTTACTACCACCTGTTCTTTTTATTCTATTTCTAAAGGACAGTGTCTCAATATAAATTAGCATTCTTTAGCTCAACTCACCATTTTTTATTCTTTTTTTAAGAAATATTTCTTCAAGTCTTGATATCCTTAACTCATTACTTGTTTCTCATTAAACTTTTTAATTACCACATGTTCTTGTTATTCAATTTCTAAAGGACAGTGTCTCAATATATATTTGCATTCTTTAGCTCAACTCTCCATTTTTTATTCTTTTTTTTAACAAACATTTCTTCAAGTCTGGATACCCTTATCTCATTACTTGTTTCTTATTGAACTTTTTACTACCACCTGTTCTTTTTATTCTATTTCTAAAGGACAGTGTCTCAATATAAATTAGCATTCTTTAGCTCAACTCACCATTTTTTATTCTTTTTTTAAGAAATATTTCTTCAAGTCTTGATATCCTTAACTCATTACTTGTTTCTTATTGAACTTTTTAATTACCACATGTTCTTGTTATTCAATTTCTAAAGGACAGTGTCTCAATATATATTAGCATTCTTTAGCTCAACTCACCATTTTTTATTCTTTTTTTAACAAACATTTCTTCAAGTCTGGATACCCTTATCTCATTACTTGTTTCTTATTGAACTTTTTACTACCACCTGTTCTTTTTATTCTATTTCTAAAGGAGAGTGTCTCAATATAAATTAGCATTCTTTAGCTCAACTCTCCATTTTTTATTCTTTTTTTAAGAAATATTTCTTCAAGTCTTGATATCCTTAACTCATTACTTGTTTCTCATTAAACTTTTTAATTACCACATGTATTGTTATTCAATTTCTAAAGGACAGTGTCTCAATATATATTTGCATTCTTTAACTCAACTCTCCATTTTTTATTCTTTTTTTTAACAAACATTTCTTCAAGTCTGGATACCCTTATCTCATTACTTGTTTCTTATTGAACTTTTTACTACCACCTGTTCTTTTTATTCTATTTCTAAAGGACAGTGTCTCAATATAAATTAGCATTCTTTAGCTCAACTCTCCATTTTTTATTCTTTTTTTAAGAAATATTTCTTCAAGTCTTGATATCCTTAACTCATTACTTGTTTCTCATTAAACTTTTTAATTACCACCTGTTCTTTTTATTCTATTTCTAAAGGACAGTGTCTCAATATATATTAGCATTCTTTAGCTCAACTCTCCATTTTTTATTCTTTTTTTTAACAAACATTTCTTCAAGTCTGGATACCCTTATCTCATTACTTGTTTCTTATTGAACTTTTTACTACCACCTGTTCTTTTTATTCTATTTCTAAAGGACAGTGTCTCAATATAAATTAGCATTCTTTAGCTCAACTCTCCATTTTTTATTCTTTTTTTAAGAAATATTTCTTCAAGTCTTGATATCCTTAACTCATTACTTGTTTCTCATTAAACTTTTTAATTACCACCTGTTCTTTTTATTCTATTTCTAAAGGACAGTGTCTCAATATATATTAGCATTCTTTAGCTCAACTCTCCATTTTTTATTCTTTTTTTTAACAAACATTTCTTCAAGTCTGGATACCCTTATCTCATTACTTGTTTCTTATTGAACTTTTTACTACCACCTGTTCTTTTTATTCTATTTCTAAAGGACAGTGTCTCAATATAAATTAGCATTCTTTAGCTCAACTCTCCATTTTTTATTCTTTTTTTAAGAAATATTTCTTCAAGTCTTGATATCCTTAACTCATTACTTGTTTCTCATTAAACTTTTTAATTACCACCTGTTCTTTTTATTCTATTTCTAAAGGACAGTGTCTCAATATATATTAGCATTCTTTAGCTCAACTCTCCATTTTTTATTCTTTTTTTTAACAAACATTTCTTCAAGTCTGGACACCCTTATCTCATTACTTGTTTCTTATTGAACTTTTTACTACCACCTGTTCTTTTTATTCTATTTCTAAAGGACAGTCTCTCAATATATATTAGCATTCTTTAGCTCAACTCTCCATTTTTTATTCTTTAAGAAATATTTCTTCAAGTCTTGATATCCTTAACTCATTACTTGTTTCTCATTAAACTTTTTAATTACCACATGTTCTTGTTATTCAATTTCTAAAGGACAGTGTCTCAATATATATTAGCATTCTTTAGCTCAACTCACCATTTTTTATTCTTTTTAACAAACATTTCTTCAAGTCTGATACCCTTATCTCATTACTTGTTTCTTATTGAACTTTTTACTACCACCTGTTCTTTTTATTCTATTTCTAAAGGACAGTGTCTCAATATAAATTAGCATTCTTTAGCTCAACTCTCCATTTTTTATTCTTTTAAGAAATATTTCTTCAAGTCTTGATATCCTTAACTCATTACTTGTTTCTCATTAAACTTTTAATTACCACATGTATTGTTATTCAATTTCTAAAGGACAGTGTCTCAATATATATTTGCATTCTTTAACTCAATCCCATTTTATTCTTTTTTTAACAAACATTTCTTCAAGTCTGGATAATTCTTTATCTCATTACTTGTTTCTTATTGAACTTTTTACTACCACCTGTTCTTTTTATTCTATTTCTAAAGGACAGTGTCTCAATATAAATTAGCATTCTTTAGCTCAACTCTCCATTTTTTATTCTTTTTTTAAGAAATATTTCTTCAAGTCTTGATATCCTTAACTCATTACTTGTTTCTCATTAAACTTTTTAATTACCACCTGTTCTTTTATTCTATTTCTAAAGACAGTGTCTCAATATATATTAGCATTCTTTAGCTCAACTTCATTTTTTTTTATTCTTTTTTTTTTAACAAACATTTCTTCAAGTCTGGATACCCTTATCTCATTACTTGTTTCTTATTGAACTTTTTACTACCACCTGTTCTTTTTTTATTCTATTTCTAAAGGACAGTGTCTCAATATAAATTAGCATTCTTTAGCTCAACTCTCCATTTTTTATTCTTTTAAGAAATATTTCTTCAAGTCTTGATATCCTTAACTCATTACTTGTTTCCTCATTAAACTTTTTAATTACCACCTGTTCTTTTTATTCTATTTCTAAAGGACAGTGTCTCAATATATATTAGCATTCTTTAGCTCAACTCTCCATTTTTTATTCTTTTTTTTAACAAACATTTCTTCAAGTCTGATACCCTTATCTCATTACTTGTTTCTTATTGAACTTTTTACTACCACCTGTTCTTTTTATTCTATTTCTAAAGGACAGTGTCTCAATATAAATTAGCATTCTTTAGCTCAACTCTCCATTTTTTATTCTTTTTTTTAAGAAATATTTCTTCAAGTCTTGATATCCTTAACTCATTACTTGTTTCTCATTAAACTTTTTAATTACCACCTGTTCTTTTTATTCTATTTCTAAAGGACAGTGTCTCAATATATATTAGCATTCTTTAGCTCAACTTCCATTTTTTATTCTTTTTTTTAACAAACATTTCTTCAAGTCTGGACACCCTTATCTCATTACTTGTTTCTTATTGAACTTTTTACTACCACCTGTTCTTTTTATTCTATTTCTAAAGGACAGTCTCTCAATATATATTAGCATTCTTTAGCTCAACTCTCCATTTTTTATTCTTTTTTTAAGAAATATTTCTTCAAGTCTTGATATCCTTAACTCATTACTTGTTTCTCATTAAACAATTTTTAATTACCACATGTTCTTGTTATTCAATTTCTAAAGGACAGTGTCTCAATATATATTAGCATTCTTTAGCTCAACTCACCATTTTTTATTCTTTTTTTAACAAACATTTCTTCAAGTCTGGATACCCTTATCTCATTACTTGTTTCTTATTGAACTTTTTACTACCACCTGTTCTTTTTATTCTATTTCTAAAGGACAGTGTCTCAATATAAATTAGCATTCTTTAGCTCAACTCTCCATTTTTTATTCTTTTTTTAAGAAATATTTCTTCAAGTCTTGATATCCTTAACTCATTACTTGTTTCTCATTAAACTTTTTAATTACCACCTGTTCTTTTTATTCTATTTCTAAAGGACAGTGTCTCAATATATATTAGCATTCTTTAGCTCAACTCTCCATTTTTTATTCTTTTTTTTAACAAACATTTCTTCAAGTCTGGATACCCTTATCTCATTACTTGTTTCTTATTGAACTTTTTTACTACCACCTGTTCTTTTTATTCTATTTCTAAAGGACAGTGTCTCAATATAAATTAGCATTCTTTAGCTCAACTCTCCATTTTTTATTCTTTTTTTAAGAAATATTTCTTCAAGTCTTGATATCCTTAACTCATCACTTGTTTCTCATTAAACTTTTTAATTACCACCTGTTCTTTTTATTCTATTTCTAAAGGACAGTGTCTCAATATATATTAGCATTCTTTAGCTCAACTCTCCATTTTTTATTCTTTTTTTTAACAAACATTTCTTCAAGTCTGGATACCCTTATCTCATTACTTGTTTCTTATTGAACTTTTTACTACCACCTGTTCTTTTTATTCTATTTCTAAAGGACAGTGTCTCAATATATATTAGCATTCTTTAGCTCAACTCTCCATTTTTTATTCTTTTTTTAAGAAATATTTCTTCAAGTCTTGATATCCTTAACTCATTACTTGTTTCTCATTAAACTTTTTAATTACCACATGTTCTTGTTATTCAATTTCTAAAGGACAGTGTCTCAATATATATTAGCATTCTTTAGCTCAACTCTCCATTTTTTATTCTTTTTTTAACAAACATTTCTTCAAGTCTTGATATCCTTATCTCATTACTTGTTTCTTATTGAACTTTTTAATTACCACATGTTCTTGTTATTCAATTTCTAAAGGACAGTGTCTCAATATATATTAGCATTCTTTAGCTCAACTCTCCATTTTTTATTCTTTTTTTAAGAAATATTTCTTCAAGTCTTGATATCCTTAACTCATTACTTGTTTCTTATTGAACTTTTTAATTACCACATGTTCTTGTTATTCAATTTCTAAAGGACAGTGTCTCAATATATATTAGCATTCTTTAGCTCAACTCTCCATTTTTTATTCTTTTTTTAAGAAATATTTCTTCAAGTCTTGATATCCTTAACTCATTACTTGTTTCTCATTAAACTTTTTAATTACCACATGTTCTTGTTATTCAATTTCTTTTAATGAATTTCTATTTTAATATTAAATATGTATATAGTTTTTATTCTTTCACTATTCCTCACTAATATACACATTCCAATCTGCCGACAAGCAATCTTCTGATGACAATTCTGAATGAAATCTCTAAGCTGTAGGGAGTTAGGTTATGTATGACACAAGGCCGAATTAATAAACATTAACCTCTACCTGTAGCTACAGTACCATCACCTTCCAAAGATTCAAAAGCGGCATCTCATGTGGAAATAGAAAAATCAGATCCAGCCGTTAAAATAAAAACTTAAGTTAAAAATTCAAATCAACTGGAGAAAATCAGAGCTTACAAGGCCGAAACGTCGTGAATATGACAACAAAAACGAGGACAATAATCCGAACAATGTAAATAGTGCAAATAATAAAAAGTATATATAATCATTTCACCTCAAGGTTTGCAGGGCTGCCACTGGTGCATATATATATACACAAGGCTGAATAAATACTAAAAAAAAATAGTATGAAATGCATTCTTTTTTTAAAACAATACCTATGGCCGGTAGTGTATATTCTTAATTATCATTTTCTAGGCAACACTAATTTTTACTTATTTAGAATTAGAAATTTTGCAAAATATTCAAGAATTTTGATAACTAGAACAACAAGTAAAATAAACATTAAAATCCCAACATTTATTAGCCGTGAAGATATCACAGTTCTCCTGCTTTAATTTTATGATCAAATTTAATTTTTTAGATAAAGATTGTATAAACTCTTTGCGAGTTTCACAATGGAATAAACAAAGAGATTATCTTGTTATGTAGCTCAATATTTGATCTTAACATCGTTAACCATCAATTAGCAACTTGGATCAATGAAAAATGGATAACACTTTGGGGTGTGTAAAAACTTCAATACAAAAATGATGATAGTGTTAAAATTATGTGAGATAGTAAAACTAAAAAAATGTAACAGACAATCTCAATTATAATTTACATTAACCCTGCAGTAGTCAAACAGGGTTACCAAAATAGATAGTACCAGGTGGTTTATTACTAACACCAATATAAAAACTCTCATGGTGTTACAAGTATTTCAAATATTGTCGTACTGATGAACAAAACTGTTTCTCGCACTTCCCGTCTGTGGAACTCACTTCCGTGTGCTTCCTTCCCTGATATCTACAATTTACAAGACTTTAAATGCAATGTCAATGGCCGTCGCTAATATCCTTAACGCTCATCCTTTCCTTGACACCCACCGTTCCCTTTTCACTCTACAATACGCAGCTTTCCTCACCCCAGTATTCCCAACCGTCTACTACCCATTCTCCTCTGACACCCCCTGCGACCACTTCCTCTTTCTCTTCATTTCTCTTCTTATGTAACCCCCGACGCACCATTGGCAGTTGAAAGGATTTAAAAAATCACATTTCAGATAATTACCGTTACAATATAGGTGAATCTTGCATCAGTCAACTCAGATTTCTATAAATATATAGCGACCTGGGATGCCCATAAATCCTAATACTAAAATGTTTATTAGATTTACAGTATGCAGAAAATTATCATATATATATATATAAGAAAAACGTGTGAGAAGCCGTGGATGTATTGTTTAAAGTGTAGATTTAATATTATTAATATTACTTTCTTTTTGTATGATATATTAAGTGTCCATAATGGTATTTCTGTCAATGCACGGTTTCGAGTCTAAAGTCGACTCTCTTCAGGCCAATGTACTTGTAACTTTACATATCGAGATCCATTTGTGTGTATATATATATATATATATATATATATATATATATATATATATATGCGTGTGTGTGTGTGTGTGTGTGTGTGTGTGTGTATATATATATATATATGTGTGTGTGTGTGTGTGTGTGTGTGTGTGTGTGTGTGTGTAGTCATCCTCAGACAGATCTGTTTCGCTGTATCACAGTTCATCAGTACGGTTAGACATCCGATTGCTTTTTACCCAGGATTGAAACCCGACCGAATTGGCGTCAGTCGGCGATTCTACCTCTTAGCTATGGGTGCTCGGTAGAAGGAGGTAGACATTTTTAATGTGTATATTATCATTGTACACGCCCACTAATCAGAATGCTCTAATTCATTGAATACTGAATGAGCAATATATATATATATATATATATATATATATATATATATATATATATATATATATATATATATATGTATTGTGTGTGTGAGTGTATTTAGCAGCGTTTTTCATTAATGCATATTTTATTAAATAATATAGACAAGTTTTGTCTAATTATTTTGTGTAATTTTTTTCATATTCTCTTATAAGCTTAATAGCATTATCATTAATTGAAGAAAGAAAATTACAATACTGATATATAATTTTTAATATTCCAATCTGAGCTTTCGGCTAACATAAACCATTTTCAAAGATATCAATTACATTATATATTCAAACACTGACAAACAATAATCACAAACTGTTTCTGTTTACATGGAAGATTTCCAAGCAACAACAAACTAGTGCATTTAAGACGCTGGAAGCAAATGTCGCATCATAGCTTATGACATCACCCATGACCAAGCGAGAGTGAAAAAAAGAAATATTAAGAATGGGAAGCCATTAGAATAAACCAAAGGCTTCTGTTATTAATTAGAGGCATTTAAGGATATTTGCGGAGATTTCATAGTTTATCTTGTTTTTTAAGCATTTTAGGCATTTAAAACAACATGCCTGGCAACATACACAATTCTGGAGAATCCTAGTTGAAAACACAAATATGATGATGAAACTTAAACATGAAAACAATAAACAAAAACTAAATATTCTCGAAGCTATATACATAAAACAGATTTCATCCAGAACTGTCATCAGAAGATTGCTTGTCGGCAGGTTGGAATGTGTATATTAGTGAGGAACAGTGAAAGAATAAAAACTATATACATATTTAATATTAAAATAGAAATTTATTAAAATAAATAGAATAACAAGAACATAAAACAGCTAAAACCTAACCTGAACATGATAAACAATGAAATCGCAACAAATATTCTTAAATGACTATAATGACTGGTCGGGCAGATAATGTGAAAAAATCTCAAATCCTCGGTCACCATGACTTTTGAATTTGAGTTAGAGAAAACGACGACAGACACTATAGTCTACCCATTTTCATTTGTGGTACTGTTTTCACTTACTACCCAAAGCATTGAGTCTCTCACATGTCCAATATCCTGTATAAGAAAGAAGCAAAAAGATCCACCAAATTGATTATCGAAGCCTGGTCTCAAATTTCATATATATATATATATATATATATATATATATATATATATATATGGGGGGGGGGTAAAAACGTGTTAGAAGTCGTGAGCGTTTTGTTTAATGTGTAGATATATTATTACTATTATTATTATTATTATTATTATTATTATTTATCTTTTATATAATAAATGAAGTGTTCATAATCATATTTGTGTCGCTACATGTGTTTCGAGTTCAAAGTTGAATCTCTTTCGGTGAATACATTATTGACTTTACAAATCGAGATCCGTTTGTATATATATATATATATATATATATATATATGTGTGTGTGTGTGTGTGTGTGTGTGTGTGTGTGTGTAATGAATTATTTTGAACATTATTTTTAACGATACTCGTATTTAAGCAGATATTCTGTTTTTAATTAAACAGTAATTTTATATTTATATCTACCGGCCTGATTATTTACGATACATTTTTATTACGAAAATGTGTGCTATCCAGCAGGATTCGAACCTGCGACTCCTATTACATAGGAGAAGCATACTATTTGATCTGGTACCGTCTTCACCACTCGACCATGGATAGCCTCTTGATCAGACGAGGTTTTTATCATGCTTATATAACACAATTTTCGATTTACCGTAAACATGCATATCTGCTCTGAAATGTATCGTAATGTCAACAAATGTAAACATGTTACGGAAATTAACGAATTTTAACGAAACTTGGTTATAAGCAACCGACAATTTGTAATATATATATATTAGTTTTACTACAACCAAGCTCTCTCGAAGATTTAGCTATCACCATTCTGACCAGAGTACAATTATCTGTCACCTTTCTGATTAGAGTACAATTAAACAACATTTGTTAGAAAATCATAACCATGTAAGTAATATCAGAGAGATTTGAGTTAACAATACAATAATCTTCACACATACACACAGTAAAAAGAACCTTCAGATATTGGAGGTAATCTACATTAAATCCATACAACCCACACTTAATAAAATCACGTAAAAATCTGGTCATGACACATTACATTGCATTTAAATATATGGTTCTGTTATCTTTTCAAGCTCTCACGCGGTGTGACGTCATAGAATCGCATGACAAATCTGCGAACTGGGTTTGCTATTTTCTATAACTCTTATTGCGGCTTAGCAAAGTTTTATGTCAACACACGATAGAATCGTCGCTGATGGTGGTTGTTTTATGTTAACGTCCTTGTAAACTTTCTGAAGATGGCTCATGTGGGCCGAAAGCTTAGAACTAACTTAAAAAAAGAATTATCCAAATGTTGGAGAATTTTTGTCTTTATTTTCACTTGAAATTAAAGGCTAAATACGATGTTTAGAACGGCTCATGATTGAACAGAATAGATAATTCATTGTCTATTATATTTAACAGTATTTGTTTAGAAAATATATATATGCGTTAAAAATCCAGTATAGGATTGGTACATAATCCGAGATAAGGGTTGGTAAATAATCCTGAAGGATCCTTGTAATAAAATTAGAATATTAAAACTGATCTAACAGAGAGCTCAATGTAAATTAATTTAACTTCCAGAGCGGATATATATATATATATATATATATATATTCTAAATCGGAAGGTCACACTATTATTTTACCTTGGTTTTAACTTTTCGGTTTTTCCAGGTCTTTTAACTGGTCATCGAGCGCTTTTTCGAACGCATATTAAGGGCCTCAAGACAACATAACCATGTGTTTAAAATAAAGGAGTACCTGGTCAGGAACACACACACACACACACACACACACACACACACACACACATATATATATATATATATATATATATATATATATATATTAATTCAGATACTTTAATCCAACGGAAAAAAGCAGGAAGGTAAATTCCAAAAACCCGATCCTAATTAATATTAAAAATTTTTTTTAATATTAAAAAATGATACAAGAAGAGAGCTCCATGTAATAAAATATTACAGAGCAAATATAAATTAAAAAAGGATTAATTCAATGATGTTGAATGACCATTTCGATATGAAGATCCCCACTGGGGATAACACATCACCTCAGCAACAGAAAAATCCTTTCAGAAACTGGAGAAAAATCACTCTAATTTTCCTTTTTAAATAGATTTGCAAAGGAATTAAAAAAGAAAAAAAAGAACCAAAAAAAGAAAAAAAAGAAAAAAGAAAAAGATAAAAGAAAATAAAATCAAATATACAAGAATCTTTTATCTTTTTCTTTTTTCTTTTCTTTTTTCTTTTTTTCTGTTTCTTTTTTATTTTCTTTTTTAATTTCTTTGCAAATCTATTTAAAAAGGAAAATTAGACTGATTTTTCTCCAGTTTCTGAAAGGATTTTTCTGTTGCTGAGGTGATGTGTTATCCCCCGTGGGGATCTTCATATCGAAATGGTCATTCAACATAATTGAATTAATCCTTTTTTAATTTATATATATATATATATATATATATATATATATATATATATATAGGAAATTATAGGACAAAACGAGAACGGTTCCAGGATGCTTTACTACGGACTGGCATTGTTGTCGTTGTTGTGATAACAGATGAGCATTAACGTGATCACATTGTGGGATATTTGAAAACTATGTCGATGGAAAGATAAAAAATAGATTAATAAGTGCATGATTGCAAAAGATTATTTTCAAAAATTCAAAACTACCAGAGTATCTCGTTCATACTCATGTGTAGTCAAAAAGTCAACAAGTCTAGGCGGGTGAAGCACATCAAAACATTTTTTCTCAAAATATATATATCGTTAACTTATATATATATATATATATATATATATATATATATATTGATGCATGTTTCATTAAATAATATAAACAAGTTTTGTCGATTTATTTTATGTAATTTTTTTCATATCGTCTGATAAGCTTAATAGCATTATTTTTGAAAGAGGAAAGAAAATCACAATGTTGATACATGTTTTTATTTAATCCTTTCTGAGCTTTCTGCTAACATCAGCCATTATCAAAGATGAAAATAGTGTTGGTTGTAATGGGCAGTTCGCGGACGGACGATAGTAGTAGTCGACCATTTTGTTTGTGTGGAGTATTGGCGAACACGTGCGTGTATGCTGGAAGCGAAAATCGCACTAGAGCTTGTGGCGTCTCACATGACCACACGAGAGTGGGGGCGAGAAGTATTAAGTATTTAAATCCATTGGGCTAACCAATCGCTTCTGTTATCTATTAGAGGCATTTGAGAATTAGTGTGGAGATTTCGTAGTTAATTTTGTTCAGGTTAAGATTCAACTGATTTCTAAACATCATTAGACATCTAAAACAACATACAAGCCCACATACACAATTCCGTGAAATCCTCGTCGAAAACACAACCATACTAAAACATGAAAACAATAAACAAAAACTAAAAATACTCGAAGCCATACACATAAAACAGATATGCTTCGCTGAATTTAATAGACAATGAAAATTTACTTGAATATATATATATATATATATATATATATATATATATATATATATATATATATATAAAATAAAATAAATTTTAAAAATTCAAAAATGTTGAATGAACATTTCAACATGAAATCCCGAAGAGAGATTTCGCGTCTCCTCAGAAAAAGTCAGTCTAAATCAAAATGAAAAAAAGTAAGATTAAAAAGCGAAATAAAAAAATATAAAGAAATATACGTCACAAAAAAAATGTTTTTTCATGTTGAAATGTTCATTCACCATTTTTGAATTTTGAAAATTTATTTTAATTTATAATGGCTCTGTAATTTTAATTAGATTGAGCTCTCCTCCTGTATCATTTTTAATATTAAAATATTTAATATTAATTAGGATCAGGTTCTTGGAATTTACCTTCATACTTTTCCATTTTTAATAAAATATGTATATATATATATATATATATATATATATATATATATATATATTAGTGGCAGATAGATAGAGATAGATAGAGGGAGAAATAGAGAGAGATAGAATAATACACTGCTATAAAAGGCAACAGCGATTTTGCAACTAAATAATATCCGAATTCTAAAAGAATTATTTTTACAGTCGAGAAAGAGGCGAACACACAGACAATCGTACTAAGTAAAAGAACGAACTCTTATATAATCGCCCTTGCATTACAACAGTCCAATAAATAGCGGCAATAGATCCAAGTAGCTAATTATTTCCACATAGTTTAAAAATTATTGCATCTCTTTTGTTTACGGAGGGTGGAAATCACACATATTCATTTAAATTGAAGGCAATCCCCCAAAGACAAACAGATTAAAAGGCATGCATTGTTATGCATTTATCACTGACATTCTTTTGAATTTGTCTTCCGTTCGATATATTTCAATTTATTTAAAATTTGCAACTTGC